>JABASC010004181.1:0-12360 GCA_019776185.1 Plutomurus gul | reverse complement strand
ATACGTCAGTACATTACAATTGTAATTTCAAACTTTCAATGTTTAGAGTAATGAGCATCTGTGTCTACAGCTTAGCATACATTCACTATGTCAATGGCTTTCAAAACTAATTTTAAGGATACCTACTTTCTTAAAATGTAAAGATACGTTGTTACATAGTGTATTATGGACAATATGTATGTTTATTGTACTATTGTCAATTATTCTAGGGACACAGTAAATTAATTCTAAGGACACTTAAACTTAAGTTAAACTTAAACAAAACACATCCTGAAAAGAAAGGCTACATGTTATTCAACACTGGGAAGGCAGGCTAACCGGACAAATTCTTATCAGCTTCTGTTCTAAATTACTTAGCCATTTCGGTAGCACATTTAGATAGATACATTCATAAATGCACTTTATGGCACTCTGCCCCTATAATTGTAAACGTTTATTATAAAGCAAATTTGGTTGCTAATTTATCCACACTTTCCTTAGTGCAACCCATGATGATGTGCACACGGGGGATTTGCTAAAGCAAACTACTAATCACAAAGTGCAGCTGCACACGGTTGACATGATCTACTTAGGATTATTAAAATATCATGCCATCATCTGGCTCTAAAGTGATTGTGGTCTGAACAAGATTTCCAAGGATAATAATGGTCAAATTTCGCTCCACATGGGGAATTGTCGCACAACATAAAGTGAAGTAGTATAGGATCACGCAGGGCTATCAACTATAACAGACGGCTTTGAATATTATTTACCGAATGCCATAATAATAGAAAAAGCATTTACCAGATTGATTAGTAAATAGCAATACCTTTTTTCTTACTACTATTTTTCTTGGACTCTTTCCCGTTCCGCTTAGAAGAATTTTCCTCACTGTTGCTCCCCATGGATAAATCACTTCAAATTTGCACAATATTGATTAATAAATAGCAATACCTTTTTTCTTACTACTATTTTTCTTGGACTCTTTCCCGTTCCGCTTAGAAGAATTTTCCTCACTGTTGCTCCCCATGGATAAATCACTTCAAATTTGCACAATATTTGCTTTGGCCATTGTTACATTTTTATTGGCACCACAATCCCTCCCATCAACATTATCATAACCATGCTGGAAGAGCCAAAAGTCTAACTCATATTTCACATTTCCTTTTCCAAATTCAGCACCCACTCACAAATACAGCAATCACTACGTTTTATTATTCACAAGTTTTTCAAAGTAACACAAACGCACTGACACTACTTCACCTTATGGAGGAGAATGAGGTACAACAATGAGGTACATATAAATTCGTGCACACTTTGCGTTCTTTCTTTTCCGTCGGTATTATTGGTGACGATGATGATTGGATGTGTCTGTGATACAACGTATCCCACTTACATATTTCCAGATTGGAAAAAGCAATGATAATGCAGTATCAATAAAGTGATAACCGATCCATTATATGCACGAATATTCCGTTTAGAATTCTAACACGTTAAACCGCTTCTTCAATATGTCAATATGCAATTGCACTGTTTACATTCAGAACCTGATGAATCACCTGAGAACCTAAGAGTACACTGTACATACAAATGAGAACGTGTATGCGGTTTGTAGTTTATTCTGCACTACAGCTTTAGCACTTTTCCGCACTGTTCTGATGGCTACATAAATAGACAAGTGTCAGCAAAAGCATTGGAAACAGCACAAAAGAGATTCCCGCTTGCGGAATAATTAATCTTTCCAATCTTAATTCAATTCAAATGAATCTTTGTGTGATCAAATCAGCCAGCTCTCTCAGAGAGCCCTGCAAAGTTAATGAAGCCACATTAACATGTCATGGCACACATATGACAACAAATTCACAATATAACACAACACAATTTCGAACCTGCTGAACTAATGACACACTACACACATACAGATTGTTTTACGATAGTATGCACTACCAACCAACAATCACACAAGTCTCCTTTTAGACAAAGATTCCCCCTCGGGTTCTCTAACTTGAGAAGGTATCTGCGTACGCAGGTGGTGCATTTGTCATTGTGACAGGAAATGCATACAGACAACAGAACAGTTGCTAATGTTCGTAATACTATACACTCGCTAATGTATTTGAATTTGCATTCGTATTTATCCTTTCAGCTTTAGTTGTCCGACAATGCCACTCACACGAGATGATTTATTTATTTATTCAAGAGAAGGAATCTTAAGGCGATAGATTTCAATTGAGTCCTGCTGCTGCTGTTGTTGTTGCACGCTACATTTGCTTAATGCACACACACAGAGATACCTATATTTGATTCGAGAGCTTCGGCTATCTATGGTATGGCTTCCAATAAACAATCAGAACCCAAGTGTCAAGTCACAGCGAATGAATGGGCGTATGATTTGGCGTGCTTTGTGCATAAGTCTTCACTCGCACAAGATAATATTGATGGTGGTAGACGAATGTGCAACCGAATATATATCAGCTGCACTCTTCTGCACTACATTTGTCATATAAAAGTACAGACTCAATAATGTCCGTACACAGCATACGCCGTTATGGAAGCACATACAAGTTTGTTGACTAAATATAAATACAATCACCAGCAGATCAAAGTTTATATTTTCTCTCGCCTTCTGCAATAGTGACAATCGACTGTAATGCAATTTCTTTTAATGACAAATTGGAAGGAAGCGGCACAGTGTAAGTAATCTGCTGTACAAGATTTTTGTAGATGCGTTTTGCACAGCAACAAAATTGCTATGCAATTCAGCACACCATTAGCACAAATTAATACAGAGCAGCACTAAGAACAGCACAAATGTATTCAGTTCAGATTCAGATATGGAATATAATTCTTATCTTCTAGATAGCTATCTTTCCAACGCCCACATAATAGCTAATAGCTCCCTCGCTCCGTACCATTTCAATTATATTATTATTATGTACATCAACCTCTCATTAAATGCGTTGGAATTTCTCCCTCTTTGGCTACTAACGATATACAATCCTTTGCATTTTTGCTTATCTTAAGTTAGTTAGTGTTTAATATTTTATTTCACTATTGCATAAATCGAATTGACGGCGACACTAATGATCGAACTGACACTAATAATGTAAAACCCCACAGCTCAAACATAATCGTGCTACATTGCACCAATATCTCTGTGTGTATTTGCACTGCAGAGCACACGCATTAACAACAGCATACACAGATATGAGAAACAACTAATGGACACACTTTTCTGATCTCGTCTAATGGAAGAGGGTCAAATTCACTAATGAACGCAGAAGTAAACAAATGAACTCCTCAACTTGCAGATTCCGTCGTTGTATCCCTTCATTTAACAGAAACTAACTCACAGATCAAATCGCCATTGACGTTTAATCATAATTATGGTTGATCTTAATGTTCTTTGTTTGTGTGCTTGGCTATGTAATACCAACGGAGATATGCATGCCTAGCACAAGTTATTCACTGCGTGAGAAATACTATGAACGTGGAAAGTGATCTGACGAAGAACTTTTTTTCGTACTAGCAGTGAGACAACCACAGTATAACAAACGCAGCAACAACAACACAACTGGATGAGAGCATGTTTGCTCTGCAACGCAAAGGAACGAAGTGAGTGAGCAAGCTCGAGAGAAATATAAAATGCATTTGAAATTCAACTTCAACATTACAACAGCATAAGAAGAAGAAGGAGTGAAACCCAAGTGAATTACTTCTTTCATTCTCAGTCTCACTCAAGTTAGAGGACTAGGTACTTCCGCAGGCAGCCAAACCATACACACAGTCAAGTCGAGAGCTTGGCAGTCGTCAAATGTAACTGCTCTGAGGCTACCAAACCCAGGATATATACAGAGCTAGGCTACTACAACAGTATCTTCAAGAAACAACACCGTCGAGAACAACTCGACTCTCTCAGTCAGTCTTATTCATTCCCTAACCACCACGTCAAGCAAAAGCAACACACACATAATGTCTATGCTATACTATACGTACACGCAGCAGGCGAAGTCAAGTTTAACTCACAAATTCTTTTTAACAACAACCACACCAAATCAACCAACTTCCATATCGCTTCACCACTACCACTACTATGTACTCTTATTGCAACAGATGTAAGGTAGAACAAACGAAACGCTGAGTTAAACGAAAGCTAAATCCAAACTGAACTAAATGTAATACATATAGTGTGTGAATGCTGATCCACTTAAGTATAATCAGTCAGTATATTACACTTACACATGCATGTGCTAGCTATGAAATAAGCATTTTGCCCTGTGTCTGCCAGACCAGGTAGTGTAGTGTTTGTACCCAGACGACGACTGCTGAGACGAGGGTAATACAAAGAGAGCGAGCATACATATTATACCCTGGCATTAGAGTAGTACACTTGCATATGTAAAAGGCATACGTACACACAGAGTGTATGTAGGAAAATTTTCAAAGTGCTATGCCATACCACAGCGTAGCAGCAGACTGCATTTCACAAATCTTCATCCTCTCATCTTTACCCGTAGGCTGTAAACTTGATACGAGAATAAGGTAGAGTGTCCTCCTCCTGCATTACTCTTACACATTACTTTACACTGCAAACATTGACTGCGACCGGTCGGTCGAATCTCTTCTGCTTAGTTAGTAAACATACTCTCTGCCGTAATGCATTTCGTATACATAATGTGAAAGTATATAAGTAGGCTACAGTGCACTACTACATACATTATACCTCTAAACTTTCAGTTAATATGCAGCCATATACTTACTTAGTCTATTACTGGTGGGCCAAGCTGACAGGGAGTTTTTTGCTTAAAACTTTAGGCAGTTCTATTTCATCACAAATTTCCTATATGAGTAAGTACCCTGTGTGCAGTGAGGATATGTAGAAAACGAATTGGTTTGCTATTGTGTGGTGCATTTTTACACACTCTTCTCCCTTTTTTCCACTGGTTTCTGAATGGAAATGAGTAAAGCGGCAAATAAAACACCCCTCTTTTCTAGATCAAAATCCAAATAGGAAAACAGAAAATATATTGAACAGTAGGCAGACTTTCAGTAACAATACATAGTGCATACACACCATCCACCAGAAAATATCGTACAAACAATTGTATAAACCCTAGCTAATAATACACGTACTTACGTACATATATAGTGAGTACGTATGCTTGCATGTACAATGTACAATGCCTCCAGGTGTTTCCTTCCTTTTCATTGATTCCTCTGAGAGTGCATACACACATACATAGCTAGGAGTAATCACGATGAAATACCTCCAGGTAGTACAACTACATATACGACCACCTCCATATCAATCTATACTGTAATAATGATCAGAGGAAATTACTCGTATAACTATCTGAATCTCATTGTAGTTTTTGTAGTTCATGGAGGGCATACATACATAAGTACACTGTGACTTGTCAATATTTTAGTCATATTTGTATACTTTATTGATTGCTCGTTATTTTGGTTTGTTTTTAATATTTCTACTGAAAAAACTGACTTGACGAATATTTACTAATATCATTCATTAAATAAACCGTGAATGCCACTTTATATGAAGGTGTAGAAACGTCAGACGTCCACGCTTTAAAGTGAAAACTTAAATGAAAGTGACTACATACTGATAGAAGAATTAAATAAGAATGCTAAATGAATTTCCTAAAATAGAGGGGAACACGGACAATTTTCCTGTCGCTCTTTACCTGATGTGAAGGTCCTGTCCAAAATTCACGTGTCTTCAATTGCATATGCACGTTAATTACTCGTTTTCACAAGGTCTTCGTCAACCCACAACTCTGCCTTCATTTAGTCACGTCACCCATTACGCTTTGTAACACACATTCGATGCGCTATCTGAAGAATACAACTTACATGAACGAATCTTCATCAGGTCCTTCGTGCAAATAACTTATGTAGCTCCTTCAAAAAATGTTGACTATAGAAAATCTTCTGTGGTTTGCTCACAAATAATATTATCACATTAATTCACACACTTACGCTGCTGCTGTGTCAATATCACCAGCAGTCCATCAAAAGTTTAGAAAATTCTCAAGTTTGAAGCTGCAATTCACAACCTAACTCGGCATCTCAATAGAAATCATAATGATGAGCGCAGCACAACTTGTCGTCATTATTAACATGGCATTATAGTGTGCACCTAATGAAGTCTAAAATGAGAGAAGAGAGAAATGTACTGAACTGAATTAGCATTGAACGTGCACAAGTAGACGAATAGGACACTTCCTCTCCCAAATCAAACCACTAAACATAAATTAACATTCAGAAGACTCTTTCAATGACAATGACAATGAGTGAGTCTTTTGTTCCATAATTATGAGTATATCCTTCGGTTAATTGCCGCACTTGTGCTGCTTGCTTTTACAAGAACTTACACATTATGGTATCAAGACCAGAACTGAACTTATTATCTAAGTAATAACCAACCAGTCTTTTTAAGAACTCCTACTGCATTACAGTGTGGCAGACGTAACGTTGAGGAGGCTATCGGACACCCGTGCACTCATTATAAACAAACGGAAAGGGCTCGTCGTAAACTTCTTGCTAGTGAATCTGGTGCTCAATCTACTTAGTTAGTTGTTGGAAGGCACAATAAACAAGTTCACCAAACCACTAGAGTGAAGGTTCTTACATACTGACACAGACAGACAGGACGACGAAATGTCTGATGACTGTGACCACCAAAAACTGGATCAGAGTAAGAGAGAGAGGCTTCCGAAAAGTCGAACATCTGCACGCGGACTGTGGGTCTTACACAAACTATTATATAAATGTAGTTGTAGTGCCGCAGCGTGTAACAAAGCGCTCCAAAAAGGTTCCTTCATCCTTAATACTAAGAGTTCAAGCGAAAGCCTTGGTTTTACAGTCCTTACACCACCACACTCACTCTGTCACCCACAAAAGGCCACAGATTCACTACTTACTACTAGCTTTCATTATATCCTATTTAACATTACAGTCTGAAGGTCTGAACTTGAAAGCACTGATTTCATCACACCGAAGAAGAAGAGCTGCTGACTTCGTGAGAAGTGTCGTGAAAGATCCCAAGAAAACTGCTGGTCTACATAAAACTGTGAAGAACTGAGCAGTGTGGCTTGCGAGCCAGCTAGACTACTATTAACAAGAGCTTTTAGATTCATTGAAAGAAAAAGACCCGGAGGAGGAGGAGGACGACGAGAAAGACTTTTATATAGCCGAGCAGTAGTAGTAGCAATGCCGTCTGGTCATAAAACGGTACAAATAGCTATAGTGGAATAAAGTACACACACGTATACGTATATAATGTACATTTCCCAAGTTTCTAGTATAAATTAGGCCCTATAGTTCATACGTACACGCGATTCCACTATGAACTCCCAACACTGCACTCAGCCGATGGAGATGAAGAAGAGACTCACAATCACTACGGAGAAATGAGAGCAAATAGAATAAAGGTTCCCTCAGATACCCTACTCCACATACAACATGACATGATCCCATATACGTACGTAGGCAGCACGACGGCAACAGTACTTCTTGTATAACGAATCCCATTCATATCTTCCTCTCTATACATCATTAGGTACTAGGAGCGGCGGCATAGCAGAAGCGGTACTACAAGTAGTAGTAGCAACACAGTTCCTTTTAGTCAATATATTATACTTCTATGTTATTCGGAGCAAGGGTGCAAAACAGAACACCCTATATTTTAATATGATGTTGCAGGCTTGCACTCTTACTTCCCCACAGACAATCTCTCTGTACTACAGTTGACAACAAATCCGACCCTTCTATTGCACGAAGACAGAGCGAACACACAACAACACACATCAAATAAAACAGACCTGCTGGAAAATTCACAGACTGATACTGACATCGTATCTCATCGTATAATATTGCCAGACACTAGGGTAGGGTAGCATACACACGCACACACCAAACACTTTTAATGGAAGAATGGTGAGCTCACTCGCAAAGAGCAGAGCAGAGACACAGCAGGAGCGAAATAAATAGTGGGTATATGTATTTGTGTGCCATATTCGTTACTTTGGGTCTCCAATACATAAACACAGGAGATTTCTTTCTGCCTCGCTGTCTGTTTCGTTTGTTGATATAAAATGAAGGTTTTGAGTCATTGAAGTTATACAACTGACCCCTCATTTTCTATAAATTCAAATGAGAGAATCAATGAAAAGATGAGAGAAGCACAACAGTGTACTGCATGAGACATGGACTACATCCTTTATGACTGTTAATGTGTAATACACTTGAATGACATCAGTGCGTAGGTAATTGCAAATATTGAAATACGTACTGCGTTAATAAAATGTTCACGAAGAGGGCGAATTGTCACAAGTCATACAGTACCAATCATATCTATGATTTCAATTATTGCTCACTGGCCTGGGTTCAATTCTATTCAACTTTGTGCTCCGGTTCCGTCAACTGCAAATTTCATTATTATAAATCCCTTTTAGGATCGTTGTCACTCCTCATTCATTCTCATTTCACTGCAGCCAGAATCCCTAATCCCAAATAATATGCTCCGGTTCCGTCAACTGCAAATTTCATTATTATAAATCCCTTTTAGGATCGTTGTCACTCCTCATTCATTCTCATTTCACTGCAGCCAGAATCCCTAATCCCAAATAAAAACATTGTAGACTTTTCGATCTGCTGTCAAATGTTTCACTTTAAAATTTAAGCTAACAATAGTGGAAACATCTCATTGATCTATTTTTTATTCAAGGGTGAAAGTGATAAGAGTGTGCGATGGATTCTGTTTGTAGTTCCGCACAAAATACACACAAATCCCCTACATAAAATATTACGTCCAAAATCACTCATTCAGGAAAATGTACAAACAGGCACAACAGGATTTTCCCTCATTTACATAAAGGTACATAAAAGTTTTTCCAATCGGTTTATTTATTACTGTTGCCAGACGCATAGTTCTTTTACATATGTGTGCAAATCGCATTACTGGGAAATTCAATTTTTAGAAACCAATGCGAATTCAGTGATGCACTTTTCTCAGTCGACACAAGAAGTAAAACGATGTTATGTGTGTGTGCGTGTGTAGTACGGATGAATTCTTTCAATTCAAATATTTTTTTACTCTAGATAAGAACCAAATAGGTTGGTACATTGTACATATGCTGTAATGTACTTTTGTGAAAGGAATTGAATAAATTCCCTTTTTGAAGGAAATAGGTGATGTCAGTAAAAATCACAACAGTGGGTGCCATATTTTTGCATAACTTTTTACATAACAAAAGAAAGCAGGAGAATGGAGGCAGAATGAAACCTAACAAAACAGCACTTAAGAGCTTCTCTGTGAGTGGCTTGCCTTGCATTACATCTTGTATTCTGGAATAACATTTGCACCAACCCGTACGATCGTAAAACTTGAGTAAAAGCATTGTGCTGTGCCATGTCTTACATGAGTACATGTCCAGAGAAGGCATGGCCGAAGGTCAGAAGTCAACTACAATTAATGTCATCTTCTACAGGATTTAAACTTTATTTTTTAGCAAAACGTAAGTGGGATGCAAGGTTACTCAATCATAATTGCAAGTTTATAAAATTGCTGGCATTTATATTTAGGTGCCACAATCTGTGTAATGTGTATACTACATAAAAACCAAATAATGGAAAAAATGCCAACCGAATTATACAAGACATCCTCGCTGCTAATTAAGCAGCATCAGTTCGTCCGTAAAAAGTATCTACAATCCACCTGTTATCCACAATCTTCACAATTTGTATGAAGGTATACGTTCACTAGTAAGTTGTCAGTCAGATCTGTTTCCATTTTATTTTCCTAAGTTCTTTGCTACTACGTAAGGTTTAAAGAGTTGTTTGACTCGTCGAATTCACCTGGCCAAGATCACCGACTCTACATACAGCATACAATTAGTACTCTAGACTGTTATCGTGTATACGTATGCACGGGATAGAATACATGTTTGGATACAATGCAAGAGTGATTATGAGTCATCTCCTGCTATTCTTAGTCGAAAAATTACAAGTGATATGGAAAGAAGCTCCGAGTAATTTATTACTATGTTGAAATGATAGTAGAGTAGAGGACTAAATCGAGTTAGGATGGGAATTGCTACAATAAGGACGTGATTTCATGCATTCATACGTGTTGCAGTGAAACACTCTGCAGTTCTTGACGAGATGATACGACAACCTTCAATTGAATGCAATCGTGCAATTCTTTGGCATGTGATGAAATGATGACTTATTAATCGATCCCAAAATCTGTAGTAATCCATTATTTCTCAAGATCACAAGTTGGTGTTTATAATTGCGGTACGTATATATTACCTACACGAAAATTCTCTAACTGTGCACTACATTCAAGGTACAGGTCGGATGCAACAACCAAATTATTGTTGCATCTCATATAAAATGAAAACAAAAAAGATACGAATTTATCAAAAATCTTTTCCCAGATCCACAAAGAATTCAGTGTTGCTGAACTGGAGAACAATAAAGAATATGCCTTGCTTTTATACCCTTACTTAACCATGTGTAAAAATACCAACTTCCTTCAGTCTCGAAACTTTAGTATACATTAAATATAAAGGCATTTTATGTGTGCATATTGTATTCCATTCCCTATACTCTGTCGTTTCCACTCCAATTTTTGTTTTGAAAGTATCGTTATATATACCTATCTAACATGGTTTTTAATATGAATTCAGCAATCCGGCGTGTTGAGCGACAGAGAAAAATGAAAGTGTCATGCATAGTGTGCTACGCTCTGTAGTTACATAACAGAAGGTAAAAGTAGGTTTCGTGAAAGAAAACGTTTGATTTCACATTTCTTTCCTACCCCATAGCAATGCAATTCTTTCCAAAACTTTTGATAACATCATATTGCACAATGTCATGAGATTTAGATATACTGGCAAGTGTAATGCAATTCAAAGGATAAGATTTGATCTGACATAGCCATAGGCAACTACGTACAATTTCGCAAAAAAATTAAGTGAAGTTAAACCTTCCCACGCAAAACTAGGCACGACAGTGACGACTGACTGAAAAGAGGTATCAGTTTTGAATACTGGTACAGAAGAGCGGAGCTCTTCTCGGTAGTGTGAGTGTGGAGTACCAGCGCGGTCGCGCGACTCAATTTCAGGTTAGTTATACGAGTTAACGATATATAGTTATGTACAATGGCTACGTCAAAAAACATCCATTAAATTATGTATACATACTATAGTGTGTTGGGAGTACGCTGCGTAATTGTGAAACTTCCTCTAGGATCCGTGAACTCACAGTTAAGCTAATATCACGTTTATATTATAAAGCTTTTGCATGGAAAATTTCAAAACACATTTATCTGCGTGTGTTCACATTACATCAATGTATAAATTTAGAAGCCTCCCGTATGAAATTACACTAGCTGATTACACACCAGACAAGAAAACAGCCACTTTATTGCTACGTACCACACTAATACATACATAGCTAAATTAAACCCTAGTATATCATAATTCATGTCGTCTAGATGGAATATTGTAGTGCGCACTTTTAAGCTAAACGCATCCACATGTAGTTAAATCGTAGAAACACCCGTCTTTCTGCCTATGTTATTAGGCATTTTGTAAATTTCCAACTTTGAAGGATAATAACTGCTTGATTGCATGTTACTTTGAAACAACTCTTCCTTTGAACCCCCATTTGCATCGTTATCGCCATCACAATCAAATCACAACCGATACCTAAAATATTTAATACGCAGATAGCAGAACGAGAACCTTAGAACTCCCAGTAGAGCCAGCCCTGCAGCTTTTAAGTAAAAGGTAGTTATTAGTCACAAAGCATCCATTCTATGTAATTAATTCACACTAATTTGAAGTGTTCAATTCAAAATTTGTCTAATCAATACATTTGCATATGTGTATTGCGTAGACAAATTCTATACAATCAAAGGTTTTCATAAAGGCGACCATCAGTTTTACAAGCACATGGAAATCGAAAGTTTCCTTTGTTACTTGTATAACTACACTGATTTTTAAACTTCTATTCAATTTTTCAAATCAAGTGTATTCCTTGATAGTCTGAATAACTTCATTGTCGGCAATGTATGGCAGGTAACTGTGAATAAAGAGAAACGAATGAGAAGAATCGTGTCAGAAGAACAATAATTTTTCGTAAAGATTCAAAAGTCAGATAAAATTGTCATTGACACGGAAATGGCAGATATAAACAGAAAACACGATGATCCCTCTGGTAATTTTGGTCCGGTTTTGATAACATATGATATGATACTGACACTGACTATGGTGGCATACCATGAAACGTAGAGTTGTTTGTATATAACAGCAAATCTATATATATATAATGAAGGAGAATAAATTGTCTCAT
>JABASC010004180.1:0-12360 GCA_019776185.1 Plutomurus gul | reverse complement strand
AGATCTTTCCATCGATCACCCAGTAGTTCACAACCTCTTTAACTCAATGGATCACAAAGCATCACCATTATATTATTGTCGGGCTCAATCAACAGGAATAATTTGGAAAATCCCACCTCCAATACAGTGTCCTCTAATAGCAACTGATATACCATCAACGATTATAGACATTACGTTTTGGTATCAGGCATTGACTGTATACAGCATAAATGCTTATGAGTGCTACCGACAAAGACATTATATTAAAACAAAATGGACATGGTGGTACGGATATTATGATGTTCAAAAGTCCGACAAAATATTTCCAATAACAGAAAAAGAGTGCTTAACAATGGTTCGCACAAAAATGACACCCGATAAGGACGCTTTGGAAGAAATTTCACAAGGTATTATGGGAACAAAATTTCTTCCAGAAGAAACATGGTCCCATTGGAGAGAAATGACTACTCATAAAGACAATTACTTTCTTGTGAATGTGCAACTAAGTGTTAGTAACTCTGACTATACCATTATAACTCCCGTTTTGATCACAGAAGATTGTAAAGTTTCTAGAGGAATGTGTCCTACAATTAGAGGAGTTTTAGTATGGTTACCAGTAGATATGCACTATTGTCGTTTAGTGAAAGGTGAAAATACTAAATGTTTGTTAACTGGTTCACGAATTTCTTGCCCTGAATTAAACTTGGCTATCACCGAATTAAGCAATGAATCTCTTTGCGGTACATACATTGGATACAGTGAACAAGGACTTCTATATACTCAGGATAAAACTGGAGATATCAATGATATTATAACCAATACTAGCGTATTAGAGAAATTGGCTTTTAAACCTCCTTCACGACAGATTCGTAGTGCTATTACAACTACACTAAACATTTCTTCAGTAACACCAACTACACCATTAACTCCAACTCTTCCTATACTGGATATTACGGCTCCTACAAAATCCTACAGAACTGGTACGTCAGCAGAACGTGTCAATGCTCAATTTCAATATCTTTACGACTCAATCAAATATAATATCACTTATTATGTCCAAACACTACATCGTGAAACTTGTAAATCGTTTCAAATTCATTTAGAATCATTGCGAGCATTAGCTGAAGGCGGACAAGTAAATGTTCTAGTTAGAGCTCTAATGAATGATAAAACGTATCGTGCTTCAATGAGTGGTGATGCATTAGCAATCTATAAATGTGAAGAAATCTTTGAATACATGCTTTTACCTCGGAACAACTGTACATTGGAATGGCCAGTAAATTATTTTCATAACCACCAAGAAAAGAGAGGATGGATTTCTGGAATTTCACACGAAATTATTGATGAACCCTCAATAATCAATTGTCCACCTCCTTCATTCTTCTTTGATATTGGCACACACACAATTTTTCTTGGCAACCATTCCATGATTGTCAACATACCCACAATTCCTTCACCACATGAATCAAACCTGTTAGAAAAAATGCCAGATTTTGCATATGCTGGCCCAGGAGATATTGAAATTGATGTTCTAAATGGACAGTATAACATTAAAACACTTACAAAACAAATTCGTGAGGCCTCCAAAGTCGATACTGTAATAGAAAATTGGCTTCAAGGACGACAAGGAACAAAAGCAGACTCCGACGTCAATAAATATATTAAAAACACAACTGAAAAAATTGTTTGGGACATTATGTCAAAAATCTTTCTAACCATCGTAATGATAGCATTCATAGTGATTCTATGTAAACTTATATACTTACACCGCGAATATCTTGCTACAATTATTCCAGAATTGAATGACTTGCCTTGTTTTTCTACAACTTCTGAACAATCCAGTGATCACAGTTACATAACGATTCCAAATCGAGAAAGAGAACCTACACCACCTCTCCTTCCATCACAACCTATTCCATCTAAATTTATATTTCAAGCAATTCCTATTTCACCTTTAAACAATACTGACACTGACGACTTAATACCTACTTCCCCAACCACATTCAATGCAGAAGTTAATAATATTTCAAAAGTTTATCCCACTGAGCAACTATTTGAATTACGCCGATTAGAATGAAAAATTGAGTGAAATGTAAATTTTTTTTTATATAAATAATTTAACTTAATTAAGAATAACGATATTAACGATGTGTTTTATGTTGGTACTCTCACGAGGGCATATTACAATTAATAATCCAAAGCTATTATTTACAATATCTTTACAATTTTGGGTTTTCAATGCATAGACATTAAAAATTCCCACTCAAAAGTTATTTCGTAGCTTTTCCCTCCACCTCCCAACTACGTAAATTTATTCAAATTTATGAATTCAAGATTAAAAGATAATCTTTGAACCCTCCATTACCTCATTATACCTATGTATAAAATGTATATAACATACATACATAATGAGACGAATGTTTTCATTGTACTAATTTAAATAGTAATATTATATACGAACTACACATGTTAATGGTAAATACTAAATACATACTTACACAGCACAAAACAAACAGTATTGTCAAAAGAAATGCTCACATAATACTATTTCTCCGAACTCATGCTGCTTTGTATAATAATCAATCTATAATAATTGCATACACAATGCGTGTTAGTGAGAGAGTGCACATCGACTATACCAGTAGACATGATACAGACCGTCAGAACAGCACCGTCCCATTTGCAGTTTTTCTTTTAACAGATTATTGCATACACAATAGTGTTTGCATACAGTTTGCATGTAGTCAAGTCTACACTAACACATCACCAGTTCGATATGAAATATATATATAAACATTAACAACACATTTCTTAAAGATAGATATTATATCAATTCTCTCTCGTTATAATTACATTTCTCGTTCTACTTAGAACGCACAATTAATATAAAATATGTAATAATTGGGAATAATGTTGTATCTTTCATACTACTTTTATATAAACATTCAATTAGGTACACAATGTTTACATCTCTTAATAGGAACTTGAAAGAGGAACCTTACGTCATGAAACCTTCATTATTTCGTGCCTTATATGAAAGAAAAGGTCAGACAGGAAACCAAAACTTAACTACAGTCGAAGATATATGGAGAAAATACGAAATTTTTTTGGACATGATGACTCGTCCATTAACTTTATTACTAATAGACAAATTGCGTTGTTTGCCGAAAGTAGCTATCTATAATAATCAAAATCAAAATTATTCTCAATATGAGGATGAAGGTGAAAGTTTCTACGAAACATGGAAACAAGCAAACCCTTCAACTTCACACTCTACTCAACATCCTACTATAGTTACAAACTATCCGTATCCAGACCTACCTATTATTGAACCTTATTCACCTACTTCACCTGCTATGACACATGTAAGCACAACAACTGCTACAACATCTCAGCTCACAATAGATACACTGACCTTTCCAACCACACTCGATTCAATCATGCAACCAACTACTACTACTACCATAACTACTACTACAGACATAGGAATGTGTACATACAATGATTTAGATGAACTTCTCTCTTCTTCAAACATAAACTTGTTATCACCAACTTTATCACTACTTACTACTATTACTAACGATACTGCCACCCAGACTGATTCTTTGGCTACACCTACAAAAACTGATCTTCACACACAAACTGATGAGTCTCACATTCAAAAAACAAAGAAAAGAGCAGTCAAAATAGCAAAAAGAATATCTGCATTGTTTGATGAACCTGGACCTTCTTCTAGAATTACAGGGATGTCTTCGTCGATATTAAGGAAACAATCTACACAAAAATCCACTCTACAAACCATTTCCTCACCAAACACACCTATACTTCCACAACCTAGACGTATACCATCCAAGAACATTGCATCCTCACGCTCTACTACAAATACCATTCCAAAACGTAAATACCCTTCAATTGCCTATAATGATAACACTAATGTGCCTGCCTTTCCATTCAGATCTATTTCCCCATCCATGTTAGCACATGACTCCGAACCTTTTCCTGTTAAGGCAGCAATAAAACCTTCATCTACTATAACTCTACACTATCCACAAGATTCAACATCCTCCTCCAGTTCACTACAGGACATCGGCTACCAGTCAGACACAGAGACGATTGTAATGTCTGAACCAGAAATCGTATTACTTTCTTCAACCATCAACACTAAGAAACGCAAAACGTCTCATCGAAAATACAACAGCAACGCACACACTAATTCTACTCCTTCTCTACAGCCTTCTATCGTACTAAATGAAGAGATCGAAGAAGTTTCCGATGCTGAAGCAGTAATCATGTCTGACCACGAAAAAGAGTGTGCAACTTCACCTACTAAGACTGCCTTGTACAAAAAAGCAAAATAATGTAAACTTACATAAAGATGCACTTATTACATACATATTCTTATTTCCAAACACAAGACACTACACAAAATACCATAAAAAGTTCTTTAGATTTGTTTTAAATAACTAATAACAATAAAATATCCATTAACTAATAAAAGTGTACAATTTTTCCTCAATGTATCTACACGACACATTGAATCAAAATTGTACCCTTTTATTAAAACAAAAGGTGGAAATATGTTACGCATATATTTTCCCTTCACGTATAGCTATATAATATAAGTATACTTTTTATAAGTAACTTCCTACTTAAGGGTAATATTTAAAACGTGTAACATACCATTCGACGCGGAATTTTACGCTGATTTCAATGGTATATGACTATATGACATAAGAAATAAGGTAAAAAACAAAGATTTTAGTTCAACATTTTGTACTTACTGTTACGCATATATTTTCCCTTCACGTATAGCTATATAATATAAGTATACTTTTTATAAGTAACTTCCTACTTAAGGGTAATAAACAGAGTAAGTCACTCGAAGGATCGTTTTGGGTGACAAAACCTTTTCTTCATGAAAGTATAAATACGACCTACCTCACTCAAAAAAAGTAAGTAACCTCTCATTCTTCGACCCTTGCACTTCACTTTCGATTTTCTTGTTTTAAGCTAAAAGGGGAACCCATTCTCCTATGTCTATACATTATGAATATCTTGTTCGTCTTTGTGAAATAGAATAATAAACAATTCTGTAACCAACAGTTAAAAGTTCAAAAAGTTAATTGTTCATTTTCCGGATATACTGCTATACATGGAGAAAAAGGTTTTCAACAAGTACAGGAAGAGAGCTGTAAAAAATGTACAGAAGAGCACCGAATGGTAAAGTAGAATATTGAATTCATTCATTCACTCTCTCTCTCTTTTCATTCCGATGAACTTTATCTTCTTTCTTTAAAATATAAGTAGATACTCTACCTGTATATGATTTGCAAGAATTATACAGAGATAAAATCTTTAAGATTAAAGAGTATGGAAGGAATTGTTTCACTTTCCATATACGATTCCGGTTCTTGTAACCAATGAATTATATGGTGATAAATCCCAACAAAGGATAAAAGTGAAAGGTAAAAGAAAATCTTACACATGTACACGTATTAACTCTGTGTTGGGTATAAATTGTACACAATAAGAGTCTATCGAGATTCGTAAGTTGAGTGTGTGCTTTCCTCTCTATTACTCTATAGCTGCATACATATTTTCATCATGCATATTTATAGGAGCATAATATGAGAGCTACGAACATTCATAATATATATTTTATTGTAACATAGATATTTTTGGCGCCCAACGTGTTATTTTTACTGCTAATTAGTAAGACAGTAAATTTTAGGCAAAAACAATGACTCAAACTATATTACGTAGCGAATATTGTTATTTATGTGGAAGACAGGGACATTGCCCAGAACATTGTATGAATATAGGTATGCAAGTAGTAAGTAAGAAATAAAGTTAGGCTCAAAAACAAAATTTTTTTTTTGGTTGTTTGTTTCCACAAATTTCCAATATAGAATGTCATGTGGGTTGGCTTCTATTGTTGTATCTGTGCTAGTTATTTTAATTCTATCGAGTTGGTATTTTAGTACACCGTCTATTACATCACTGTCGTTGAATGCTATATTTGGTTAAACTTCAAAATGGCAACTCCAAACATTACTATAGAATTAGACGCTAAAATAGCTATAAATATCACAATTAAA
The DNA here is from genome assembly GCA_019776185.1 of Plutomurus gul. Taxonomy (NCBI): domain Eukaryota; kingdom Metazoa; phylum Arthropoda; class Collembola; order Entomobryomorpha; family Tomoceridae; genus Plutomurus; species Plutomurus gul. The sequence continues at coordinate 6,283 of JABASC010004180.1, read as the reverse complement.
GTTAAACATACTCCTCCCCAATATTTATTTACTTCCAAACCAACCAAGTTTGTTCCTACTTGTTCCTATTGCAAAAAAACCTAATCACATTGTCCGTAATTGTTTCGTGAGAAAGAATAATATTTCAAAGTTTAACCAATTTTGCAATTAAAATTTAACAATAATTTCCTTTACTTCCCTTATGTATTTCATCAACAATGAATGAGGATAAAACTAAGGTGCACATAGTTAAAATTGAAGGTTCTAAGAAGTCGTTAATTATTTCTGGAAATGATTCAAAAGTGTTAGGCTTCACTAATAAGAATAGTAGCTTTTTACCTGTAGAAACTAAACAATCATATTCAACTCCTTCTAATCAGGGTGTTTCCACAAATTGGACCTGGGAAAGATTTCCAAAATCCAAATAAAACAATATTTGCCAATCGAATTTAATATAAACTTACTAGTTCATTATGGCATCTAAAATTACGAAAGTAGCGGCTATTCCCGATAAATTTTCCGGTAATAAAGGAGAAGATGCTTATAAGTATTTAAAGCAATTTGAACTTAGAGCTAAATCAAATGGATGGACAGAAGATATAAAGGTTTTACAACTACCCAACTATCTTATAGGTACTGCTCAGAAATGGTACACTCATTTTCATCAAACATGGTTAGATTTAGCTTTAGCAGCTCAGGCCGTCGCAACAGCAGCTGCAGCAGCCGCTACTCCTCCTGGTCCAGTACCAGCTCTCATTCCAATGACTTGGAAAGAATTAACAGACGGTTTACAGTCTAATTTTAAAAATGTTTCATCTAAAGATGAAGCCGAGGAAAAATTGTTTGCACGGAAGCAAACACATGTGGAAACTCCCGAATCATACTTTTGGGATATGATTGATTTAATTGAAGACTATGATAAGAATATGTCAGAAGAGAGAAAAGTTAGGAGACTTATGAAAGGTCTTAAACCATCTTTTTTGAAAATCATGAATACAATGCCAATTGATTCCATTGACAAATTTTTAGCAGCTATGCGTAAAACTGATGAAACCATGTCTATGTTGAAAATTCAACAACAGGAGATTAACTTACTTGTTCAAGAACATTCAATTGAAAAGCATCCTTTAGAGGAAAAACTAGATAAACAAGCTGAACTTCTTTCTAAACAAGTAGAAGCAATTAATACAATTTCACAGAATTTGACATCCAATAACAACGCCAATAAGAATTCAGTCTATCAGAATAATTATAAACCACCTAATAGAAATTCAGGCGGCAGGAATATTAAATGTCGATTATGTGGCAAGATGGGGCATTTTGCTACCACATGTTATCAAAACAGACGTTCGAGTAATCAGCAAAAGTTTTGCATTTATTGCAAAACACCTGGACATTTGGTAAACGAATGTCGAAAACGCAATAATAGGAAACGGTGTGAAATTTGTAACTTGCAAAATCATACAACATTTCAATGTTGGCATCGCAAATCATCTAACTTTAGGCAGAATGTGACATGCTTTACTTGCGGTGTTAAAGGTCATACTTCACCCAATTGCAATCAGGGAAACGGCAACAGGCGGGACTCTCAACTAGAAAATCAAAAACCAAATTAAAATCAAAAAAATCAGAGAAACCTGATAAACCACATTTTCGCGTTACAAGAAAGAATGTTAGAACACGTATTTATAATATAGACAGAAAGAATTCAGGATTATGTAAAACTGATGGTATTCTTAATACCCATCCAGCAGTATTTTTATTTGATACAGGATCTAGTATTTCCATAGTTGATGAAAAATTTATACATGGCCCTATTATACCATTGCAGGAAAATATAATAATTAAAGGTATCACCAATAGGCGGCTACCTGTGAAAGGTTGTTCCATTGTGCAAATATGTTTTGCAAATATGCAAAAAACGATTCCCATGAAGGTATTGGTTGTTGAAAATTTCAAATATAATTTATTATTAGGGAACGATTTTCATATTCGAAGCAAAGTTCATTTGAATTTTGATACTAAAATAATTGAGATTGGTTTCACTAAAATTAAGATGCATCCAATGTATTCTATTCATGAATTGCAAACTGAAGCGATTCAGGTTATTTATACATCTGAAGGCAAACCTTCGTATGCAGAGATTTTGAAACATGGATCTACGAATAAACATAAAATTACTAAGAATTCTGAACTTATTAATTTTTGGGATAGATATTGGCGACTTTATCCATTATATACTTTAGAAAAAGATACAAACAAATTTGCAGAAAAACAGAAATTTAATTCAGATTATTGTGAAACTGCAACGTATCATAATCGTATTCAGAATGCATCATTTATCCAGAAAAATAAACTATTAGACAATCAATCATTTTTAGAGATAGAAAATCCAGGATTTAAACATGTACCTTGTAATACGTATCATATTAATAATGTGGAAAATGGTACCAACAATAATCCATTTTATGCAATGGAAAAGAGAGTGGTTCCGCCGCATACAGTTATGCGCATACCCATAGTAGGGAAAAATGATTTTAATGAATTGAATATATTATCTATGCATAAGGACATAGCCAATATTAAACTTTATATGCCAGATTTATTAATACGTCAAAGGTTTAAGCATCATTTAAAAGTTCCCATAATGAATATCACTGATGATGTCATCATCATTGAGAAAGGAACTTGCATTGCAACTTTGGAAAAAATTTCAGATTTGCCTATAAACGAAGTCAAAATGGCTGATGCTAAAATCAAAGATATTTCTAATGTAGAAATCACTCATTCTGATTCTGATAAAATTCATAATGATAGAATAAATAATCGCATTGATCCTAATGCGAATGAAGGTGATCGCCAGCAAATATCTAACATTTTATTAAATTTTAACGATGTTTTCGCTAGACCTGGTGAGTTAGGTAATATTAATTGTTATAAGCATCGTATTATTTTAATGGATGGCGCAAAGCCTACTAAAAAAGCTCCTTATAGAAAGCCTGCACATTTAGAAACATTTGAGAGAGAAAAAATAAAAGAACTTTTAGATAAAGGTGTTATTAGACCTAGCCATTCCCCCTGGGGTATGGGCGTGGTTATTGTTGAAGACGGACATAAGTGTCAAGGTAAATTAAGTCCAAGAATGGTGATAGATTACCGCCCCTTAAATAGAGTCACTCATAAAGACAGTTATCCTATTCCCAATATTCAAACAGTATTAGATTGGATAGGACGTAGAAGTAAGTATATTTCCATCATGGATTGTGAGAAAGGATTTTGGGGATTACCTCTTGAGGAAGAGAGTATTCCATTAACAGCTTTCATTTCACAACTAGGCTTATTTGAATGGTTAAAACTTCCATTTGGTGTCTGTAATGGAAGCGCTGCATATCAGCGTGCGATTTCTATCGTACTTTGTGGATTACTCTGGGATGGAGTAATTGCATTCATTGATGATATTATCTTAGCGGACAATACAATTGAGGAACACGTTGCTAATTTAGAGAAAGTATTGAAACGATTTAGAAAATTTGGAGTCAAAATATCTATTGACAAAAGCACATTTATAAGTAGGAGCATAAAAATCTTAGGTTTTATTGTTTCTTCAAAAGGTGCAGCAGTAGATCCCGAAAAAACAGAAGTATTAAAGACAATGCCACCTCCATCAGATGCTAAAGAACTTCAAAAATTTCTAGGATTTTGTGGCCACTTTAGAAAATTTATTAGAAGATACGCATCAATAGCTAAACCATTAACTGATCTAACACGAAAAGATGTACCATACGATTGGTCCGAGGAGCATCACGAAGCTTTTGAAAACTTAAAGGAAGCTATTTTGAATCCACCGGTTTTAACTCATTATAATCCAGATTTACCTATTAAAATTTATTGTGACGCTTCCGCATTTGGTATTGGAGCAGCATTAATTCAAACAGATGAAAATAATAAGGAACATCCAGTAGCTTTCATAAGTAAACGCCTAAATCCTACGCAAGAAAAATATTCAACTCCAGAACGTGAATTTTTAGCGATCTATCATGCACTAAAAATCTTTCATCCGTATATTTATGGCAGAAAATTTAAAATTTATACTGATCATCAACCTTTGGTAGGCATGAAATTTGCTACTACTACAGGAAAAATTTCAAGTAGATTAACCAATTGGGCACTTTTACTCCAAGAGCATGATTACGAATTATTTTACAATAAAGGATCTCAACATCACGTAGCAGATACACTTTCTAGACTTCCAATTAAAAATATGCCAGCTGAAATTGCATATACAGAACAAAATTTACCTCCTAAGTATTTACTAGTAAACTTAGTAGAGCAGACAAAACACATTGATTTACCTTGTTTAAATATTGCAATACTAGACTTAATAGAAATGCAAAATTTAGACAAAGAATGCCAGGATGCTAAACAGACAGACGATATTCGCAATGCGATAAAAGATGGAGTTCTTTATAATAATTCAAAGGGATTCTTACGACCATATATTCCGAAAATTATGCGTATGGATATTTTAGAGCAAATTCATTCAATACCTCTTTCTGCACACTTAGGTTACACAAGATCCTATTTAAAATTATCAACAAAATTTTATTGGAAAACTATGCGAACTGACTTATATGAATATATTAAAAAATGTGACTCATGTAACAGGCACAAACGACATTTTGGTAAATATCAAGGGTTATTACATCCAATTCCAGTACCTAGGGAACCATTCGAATTAGTTAGTACAGATATTTTAGGCCGTTTCCCAGAATCTAATAAAAATAATAAGTACATTATTAATGCAATTTGTCATCTAACTAAATGGGCAGAAATTAAAGCAATTCCTGACCAGACTGCAGAAACTGTAGCTACCTTTCTTGAGGAAAATGTATTCAGTAAACATGGATCTCCGAAATATCTTCTTTCAGATAACGGCAAAACTTATTTATCTAACATTTTAAAAGAGCATACAAGACTATATGGAGTAAAACAAAAATTTATTACACCATATAACTCCAGAAGTAATGGTTTAAGTGAAAGACTGAATCAAACTATTTCTAAAATGATATCTCATTATGTAGACCAAAATCATTTGGATTGGGACAGTAAATTAGTACAATTAAATTTTGCATACAATACAACTATTCAGCAATCAACAAAAACCACACCATTTCATCTACTATATGGTAGAGAACCACATTTTCCATATGAATTTAATAGCAACGAATATCAGTATACACATGATGAGAAATTACAAGCTCTTCAGCAATTAAGGTATACAGTAAGAGCAACACTAGAAAAAGAACAGCAGCGATATAAAAAACGTGTGGATCAACATCGTCAAACGGCTCCAAATTATGAGATTGGTAGTAAAATTAAAATTCGATATCCAAAAAAGATTGATAAGGGACTTTCACATAAATTAGTGGATTTATATCTAGGTGAATTCGAGGTAATAGAAAGACTAAACGATTTAACATATAAGGTAAAAAATTTAATAACTAACAAAACTACTAAAATTCATGTCAATCGTATGAGATTAATTGAAAAATTTCAAATAAGTGAAGACTCAGAACATGAAATTTTCCAAACTCGTGAGGATTTTATTGATGAATTGAATAATTCAAAGGAATTTATTAATAATCTACGACTACTTAATATTCCACTGAACAATATTCTTAAACTTAATTATTATATGTTCCTTCCTTTTCAAATGTCTTATACTACCTTGAATACAAGTTCAGATACAATAATTCAATTCATTAAGGAGAATTCTATTAACAATATACTATTTCTTAAAAATAAGGAGAAAGAAGACTTGCACACCTTCTACGACAATCAAAATATAAACAATATTAAAAATAATACATCCGAAAGTAAGATACAATATACAACAATTACATATCCATTTCCTGTAAATGAAATAGAATTATGGGGTAAACAATGTAAACATAATAAGGTATTAATAATAGGTGAAAATGTTACTTCATTTCTTGTTAAATATGTAATTCAAATATATACACACATACATATGTATCCGTCAATTTTTCAACTTTTGGTTGACTTAGGTAAAAATATAAAGTTAAGTTCTTTAAATATTCAAGAAACATTTGCTGAGTTATATAATCACTTCCGTGATCCTTTAATTCTACAGGTAGATAGTGATTCAGACGACGAAATTCAAATCAATCCAGCTCCCCACCCAAATCCTCGACCCGTCACTCCCAGACGATCGACTCGAATTAAGAAGAAGCCTATTTGGCATAATACATATAAATTCATTTATTAAAAGCCCTCCAAAATG
>JABASC010004179.1:0-12371 GCA_019776185.1 Plutomurus gul | reverse complement strand
AAGACAGAGTAACTTTGTAATGGGAGTGATTTTCCTTCGTGGAATTACGTAATCGACTGTCGATTTTTTATACCAGTTTGGATTACTTAACACCCTTTTGCAATTTACTTGTTTGTGCATTAATCTAACTGGTGGAATAACTCTAGGTGGATTAGGTATTTTAAATTAAATGATGAATTAAATTCGATGCGGGTTGAGAGTCGCAGGTCTTGAGAAATGGATGGGAGAATCGTGAAGTGGGAGACCTAATATAGCCCAAGAGGTCGTGTGAGAAATGTGGGGAATGACACCTAGTACATATATACTATAACTGGGTTACGCTTCTACCATTTCTCGCCGTCTGTGGTGGGTATAAATCCAAGGTGGGGATTACAAAACTCTGGCTATGCTAAAATTGTAAACCCAACTATTAAGAATGAAAAAATTTCTAGTATAGATTGATGGAAGTGTGAAAGTGTAATCGTTACTTCAAGACGAACAATTTGGAATAATATCGTGGGCCCAGACCAAATCTGACAAACCACGATTTGATGAACATTATGATATTTCTTGCTATAGAGTGTCGCAATGTATCCTAAATCTTCCATCTATTTATTTTTATAATAAAATCACCACAACATTATGATTTGGCTTTCATTTCCAATAAGACACTTAAGAAGATTTGATTTAAAATTATTCAATTTATGCAGTTTCCAAATACAAGCGTTTCCTTATATGATAATCCTCGCATTGAAAACCATTGGAAAAATTTCTGACTTTTATCGTAATAATTATGTTGGTTTCATAAATAGTATCGCCTAACTAGTAAAAGTTCGAACAAGGAATTACTGTGCAAAATATTTGTCTGTATTAATTGTTCATAAAGACAACATCATATTGTTCTGAATTATGTTGGTTTATGTGTAGGTTTTCAGTTAGAATACCACGGGTCATGACTGATGCGTAAATAAATCCGAAAAAGGTTCAGTATCAACTAACAGTTTACAGTTTGTAAATACAACACAATTTTCCGAAATCAGGATAGTTGCATTTATGTATATATTTATATTAGAATTATTCAAAGTGAAATCGTGGTAGCTTCTAGTATGTATCCACTGACTCACTAACTAGTACAAAGTGTTCCTTTATTCGTATATAAACTTAAGTACTTAACTTATGTATATTACGACAACAGTGAGCACAACAAAGTAAGTGAAACAAAATATAAAATACTTATTTCATTTAATTAAGGCTTTCTCACAAATGCACTTGATAAAAAAGGTTCTCTATACTTGTGAGAATGTGAGATGCTAATTAAATATTTCGCTCCATTATTTATAAGATAAAAAACAGAATCCTTTGCAAATATTTCATAGATAGTTATTAGACCAATCTAGCAGTCTTTTAACTTCGCTCAAAAATTAGAGCATGTCATGCTCTGCAGTAGGTACATATGTTACATAATGCCAATAAATGTCACTTCAATTCATACACTTCCCATTAGAGAATGAATGCATGGGCTAACTACTGATTGTTTTACAGTGTAAGTAGAAGTTTATATGTACAGGTTTCAGGAAAAAATAGCTACACAACTTTACACAATACGAGTGCAACTTAACAGCTTACCGATTCTAAGGCTAACTAGTTTACTAGTTGCATAGGACAACTAACGCTTTAACGTACGCAAAAAGTTGAGTACGCATACATCCATCATATACAATAGGATGCAGGTGTATATCACAGCGCACTGACTGCACCAGTAAGTGCACACACAATTAAGAGTGAATATAAAGAGCATTCTGGTAATTGATCTGTGAGACGTGTGTGAACGTCTCTATTCACTAAGCACTTACCTATATGTATATAATAATAAATAAGCACACAATGAAAAACATTCAATTTCAATCGTAGCATTCGTTATGAGGCGTGTATCGAAAATTGTTATGAAATGTATAGTTTTTATCGTACTATTTATCGTGCTGTAAAAATACATTGCTGCAGCTAAAATCATTAGCAATGCATTAACAATCAACTTACTTACATGCAGAAAAATGTGAGCTGCTTCACTAAGTTAGCCTTACATTTATTTTTCTGCAAGTGGTACAAGATACATATGTAAGAGTGTGTAAGTTAGTGTAGTTGGTACGTTATGTAGTAGCATCGTACTCGTACTCGCTCTGTGTTGCACTATGTGCTTTTCTTAACAAAGATTGACTAAGGCATATCTTGGTTAGCGTGTCTGTACATTTGTGGGCATGCCATTATTATACATGTATTTAGTCAAGTTTAGAAGTTACTGTAGCACAACGCGAGTATGTTACATTAGTGATGCGCTGCGTTGAGTTCTAAACGTTTTTATAGCGTAAATTGATATAACCTACTGTGCATGTTTAATTTGCTACATTGCAAATAATATTTGTAATTATTACATTATATTACCATTATACCTATCTACCGGCATTACATTATATACATATTTGTCAAATGTAAAGCAATGTTGTCTGTTCATAAAAACATTTCCTTATGGATGTCGAATATAAAGCGGATTTTTGTGTGCAAGAAGGATTAAATGCGTTGCGGATATATTATATGGACTGCGAGTTTAAGCTCGATAAAGTTTAATTACCTGATTGTTAAAATCAATTATTTATTTGGATCGAGTAGTAAAAATTTGCCTGAAATGATTTTCGCCAATGAATCCCATAAATATGGAGCATTGGAATTTACGCGGCTAACTTCGTTATAAAAGGTATGCCAAAATTTTAAGAGCTGCAATTAAAACTACGCACTGGAACCTGAAACTGAGCTTGCTTACTGTATCCTGAATATTTCTAGTTCTGAGAAAATAATTCCTGTTTATTTGATTTATCACATCCCATATCAAAAGTTCATTCGGTTTTATTCAGCTTATTGTCAAGTTATCTTGTACACAAATATACGTAAAATGAATGCACAGACCAGAAGAAATGGATTCATCACAGCAGTGAATCTTGTGAGAGTAAATGGCAATTTTGAAGATCAGATTTCAGTAAAGCTATCTATAGTTTAAGGCAGGAACACAATGTAGCCGTTGAATCCACCTGCGAAACATCACACATTCATCAACACAGCCGAAAATGAAATCAGAACAGGAAAAGGAAACCGAGGGGATTGCTTACCTCAGAACCCGCCGCGGCCACCAAAACCGCCGCCCCCAAAGCCGCCGCCGCCTCCAAAGCCGCGGCCACCAAAACCGCCGCCGCCAAAGCCTCCGCCTCCAAAGCCGCCGTTCCCGAAGCCGCCGCCTCCAAAGCCTCCGCCTCCAAAGCCGCCGTTCCCGAAGCCGCCGCCTCCAAAGCCGCGGCCGCCAAAGCCTCCGCCTCCAAAGCCGCCGCCTCCGAAACCGCCGTTACCGAAGCCACCGCCCCTGCCTCCGCCTCCTCCTCCCCCGAAGCCCCTGCCTCCTCCGCGGCCGCCTCCCCCTCCTCCACGGCCGCCTCCCCCTCCGATGCCCCCGCCTCTGCCCCCTCCAAAACCTAAAGGAAACAAAATTCAATTAGTAGCGTTTCGGCCCGTTTCGTGTCATTGCCGGGGAAGCATGCACTCACCACCATTTCCAAACCCATTTCCAATGCTAAACCCGGGACCTCCGAAACCTGCTCAAACCAACAAGGGAAAAAACATGCATGAAAAATAACGGAAAGCTACAAAGGGATTGCTCCTCTGCGAAGGGAGACACAGGAGAAAGTTTCCACGGACTCTCGCAGAGTTCAAGACAAACAAACTACGGCATGTTTTAGGAGCCCCGACGGCACTTACCACCACGGACAAAACCGCCGTTGCCTCCAAAACCTGTTAAAAAAAGGTTTAGTTCAAGGAGGGGTCATTCGACCTTGAATACATACAATTGGCATACGGATGAAAGAGATACATTAAAAATTAGACAAAGAGTAGGAGTAGGCATAGACACGGTATTCAATAAACATGGAAAACCCTACCAAAGCGATAACTAGGCATAATTCTAAATATGTACATGTACAAAGGCAAGCGGTGAATTCAGCTCTTGTACGTGAAGTAAGTTTATCATATGTACATAGTAGAAAAATAGTGCATACTGCATACATACAGTGTTTGTATGTATGTGTACAAATACACTTCGAGCTGAACTCACCGCTTGCCTTTGCACAGGTTCTTATAGAATTCTGCCCGGTTATCGCTTTGGTAGGATTTTGCCTTCTTATTGAATACCGTGTCTAAATGTCTACTCCTACTCTTTGTCTAACATTTAATGTATTGCTTTGAGCCCTATGCCCAATTGTAGGATACCGTCGACCTTGGTCGTTGTTACGGTTGTCAGAAGGTGTTAAGGGGTTCTTACCTCCTCCGCCAAAGCCACCGCCGCCGCCGCCAAAGCCGCCGCCAAAGCCGCCTCCGCCGCCGCCAAAGCCTCCACCTCCGTATCCTGTAAAGAGACAAAACAGGATTCAACAAAAACCAGACAGCGACGAGGATGTAGCTGTTAGACGAACGGGTTATCACCATGTGATCCTTCAGCAACATCGATTTTCTCGTCCCGTTCAGGTGTAGCGGCCAAACCGGAGGAAATGACCCCAACAAGGGCCACGGCAACAAAGAACCTTGCCATTTCAACACAGTTCTCAAATTTCTAACAATTACCAGCTCACTGCACTTTGGAGTTAAGAAATTCAGGCCGTAACACTTCCACTTGGAAATTGTGTGCGATGAAGCAATCCCATTGACAGCAGCTTTTATACAGCTGGAGACTCATGGGGTGACAAAGTGGGCTAGCTAATAAAATCGAATTCATGAAATTCATAGAAACTTAGAATCACACTAGATACAATAACGCCAAAGTAGTCTACAAGCTGTTCAGCAATTACAGTGGTGTGGAAGTCCCCCAAAGAAACAGAATCGAATTTGCTAAAAATAATAATCAAAATAGAAACCTTTGGTGCACAAGATAACGTGTGTGTTTTGTATAAGTAAATATCGTGGATATAAACTGTTGTGTGCAGCCTTTTATCTGATATAGGAAGCAAATTGCACCTACATTGCCCCTTGTTTTACATAACACACAAAGGCTCGATAGAGATTGAAAATGCTACGATAAACAAAGTAGCATATCCTGTAAAAGACCAATCTATGATTAACTTACGATTTATTAATTGGTTTGTGCATTCTGTGTATTTTGACATGCATATTGTTGTTGTACGATTATTGCAGCGGATTAGCATATCCTGTAAGACCAATCTATGATTAACTTACGATTTATTAATTGGTTTGTGCATTCTGTGTATTTTGACATGCATATTGTTGTTGTAGGATTATTGCAGCGGAAGAAAACATTTTCAGTACAGATGAAAAATTGATCTGGTGTGGCAATCTTAACACGATCACTCCAATCAGTAACCTTATTAGATATAGTTCACACCCCCATGTAAGAGTGGTTAGCGATAAAGCAGAGCAATTACATGATTGTATTAAATTAAAGGTGTGTTCATCTCTTTATCCTTTATTAAAAAGAATAAAGCACGTACTGATCTTCTGCTGGAGTGACAAAAAATACGCATGTGGTCAAAATATAGGTTTCCAATATCTTTTTATGCTTTTCGTTGAACTGAAGTAACATTGGACTGCAGTTTGTAATGCATTTGCCAACATACAAGGTAAAAAAGAATTCTTTGTGGTGTATCAAATGCAGTTTTCAACAAAAATGCAGTGACAAAAATACGTTTGTGGTCAAAATATAGGTTTCCAATATCTTTTTATGCTTTTCGTTGAACTGAAGTAACATTGGACTGCAGTTTGTAATGCATTTGCTAACATACAAGGTAAAAAAGAATTCTTTGTGGTGTATCAAATGCAGTTTTCAACAAAAAATAGCATTAAAGCAAAACTGAAGCTGCAAGCTTTTGTAATCAAAGGTGCACCCTTAGCCAAACCCAAAACAATTATTACTTGATAGCCCACACCAAAATATGTCACCACTATTATCTTTGTACCATGGTGTTTTTTCGCAATGTTACGATGATTTTTATAGTGCAACAATAACTTTGTAGGAATTCGTTCTGCAGAATTTTTTATTGCTGTGCTCAATTTTAAGTGGTGCAAAGGACAGATCTTTCGTTTAGCAACTGTTATCTGCACTTCTTGTTTGCAATCAATTATAATTGAACTGATTTGCAAAGATATGTTTTTTATACATTTATCGTTTCCCTAATTGCCGACTACTTATTGTTAGATCTTGTGCTATGTAATAATACTTTGTCCGTTGACTGAACGTGAAGCATTAGAAAATACTTTATTATATATATGTGTATTTGCAATTGAACTATATTTAAGTGCAAATAAATAGTAGATGGAAATACATGCAAATGGAGTTAATATCGACTACTTATTGTTAGATCTTGTGCTATGTAATAATACTTTGTCCGTTGACTGAACGTGAAACATTAGAAAATTTCATTAGTATCATTAGATACATGCACAAAGAAAATACTTTATTATATATACATACATATATATGTATATGCAATTGAACTATATTTAAGTGCAAATAAATAGTAGATGGAAATACATGCAAATGGAGTTAAAGATAAAGATCTTCAATTCGATTAAACTCACTTATTTCTAAATTTACACAAACCATACAAATTGTAAAAAAATTAGATTGAATATATATGATTTACTCACCCCAATTCAGATTTGTATAATTAGAGTTGGTCTTAATCAAAGACTTTAACAAATACTAATTAATGTAATTGTGAATGCACACATCATATCACATCATATCAAGCATTGAAATTGCTGGATTTATTTCACGCAATGTGACTTACCTCTGTCTATTTATGAATTTCATGACTTCTCAGTCATTTCAAAGTATTTGGAGTGTATCGTTATTATGTGCACTACATTCATTGTCGAATGACTCGAGTAAATTCATCGCACGAATGATAAATATCTGATGCAACAATGATTAAGATTGAAATCACATTTGAATCCATATTTATTACAGATTTTAATACTTACAAATCAGTTTGCTTCCTTTTCTGTAATATTATACCTTATAGGTATTCCTATCAGTAGATAATCAACTGCTTGAGTACCTGTAATAATTGCCCTAATATTATTAGCTCATGAAATTACTCTGACTAATTATTGTCTCCTCACAGTGCAACAATCACTAGATGGTGTCAAATTCCAAAAATAAATAAATACACCATTTTTCATTTTAAATTGCTTTGTTCAATTGTTTATTGCGCACTGCAAACGTAATTGTAGACGGGGTAGTTCATGTAGACTTTTATAGATATCTGTATTGGTAGTGTATACTAACGGTGCATACAATATCTTCAAATGAATGATTGGCCGACGTGTCCTTTAGTTGTATAATTGGCAATTATCTCCAGTAGTGATATACATCTGTATTCGAATCCGATTCACGGCACATTAAACCCTATACTTAAAGCTAACCTTTAGCAGAATTCTCAGTCAAATCGGAGGACCACCGCCCAAAGAGAGTGAAGCAAGCGGAATGCTGAAGAAAACCTCAGAATCAATTACAATGTCGTTACGTGAGCATTATATGGTGAAGTATGCAATTGGTAGTAGATCTACCACAACTGTAAAAACTAAGACGCATGAAGGGAGAACCTTTTGTCTACTTGTACCGCTCATACTCTCAGTTCACTGACAATGAGACAACAAAAAGAACAGTCAAATCATTCTGTGGTGCGTTTCGACCTAAACCTACAAATTGGCAAACTGTCTCTAATTGCAACTGGTGTCCTGATTGATGCCAATAGTAACATTTACCATTTTCAGAAATAATCTCATTTCTGTAGGTAATTATTATTTAGAAACAAATTGGTAATGTGAAAATATATGATTTACGATTTTTATCAAAATAATCATGTACACTAAATTTGAAAAGCTACAAGTTATTATTGTGCAATTGCTGTAATGCACAGTTGTGGTTTGAAACCATTAGTGTTTTCGCACAGAGTTAGAGTGATTTCTTATTGCAGTGTCCTCGGACAGTCAACAATAACTATTGAACAATAAGCTAAATAGCATACTGCTGCACTAAATTTGCATATAAAACGAATTGCAATGACGACCGTGTTTGTTGGTCTGCTAAATCTCGTCCTTTGGTTTGCCTCGTGCTGTGACACGTTGTCTTACAAATAGGAAGTACAGTTGCTTACTTTTATCCAAAAAATAGTTTTAAATGCATGTATAAATGTTATTGCTCTATCGTATCAGCAACGTATAGTACATATGCACGTTTTGTTGTGTAATACAATATATTGTTACGATGTGGAGGGCGCCTATGTAAACAGTGATAGCTCTTTGTAAGCGTATGCATGCACTAATCGGCGTGAGCCGTTAATAAAATAGTAAAAAGCACCGACGGATCGTTAATGTGTGTTGGCGAAGAAACAAAACACGAAAAGGTGCAATCCACAAAACAAAGTGAAGGGAAAAGTGACTTGGAGGCGGATGGGTAAAAAAATTCACCCCAAACTGTGCTCTGTTTGTATTTTTGTAGGTATATTGATGTCTGTCCGTATATTTAGTTGCATGTGAGTTTCGCAGTATAGCGATTCCTTCGCCGTTAAATTCGAGTGCTTCTGTTCTGTAGCTACTGTTATACGATATGCGATTGTATGATGCTAATCTCGGTACTTATATGTTCTAAGTACAAGTGAGTTACACTTAACTGGCTTGTTACTTTAGTATTGAGATAGTTGTTATCAAGTCTTGTCTAAACACAAGCGTTTTACACTCAATGTGCATGACTTATCGAATTTATCTGAATCTGATATTCTGTTGGTGATACTTTTGTCAGCTCACTCACGATCCTTTTACATTTTAAGCGTAACAGTAATCGTCACACATCCAATTAAACTCCACGCATATAAATTTTCTTTATTTCTATCGACGGCAGTTAAGAAGGCACTCTTTTGCCTCGTCCTTACAAAAGTCAATGCTCACACTTTTTCATGCATATTTTAACAAGCTAGTTAAATAATGTGTCATTCGCTCACTTCTAAAATGTCCGATACTCTCACTGATCCTCCTTGTTTTTTCATGCATATTTTAACAAGCTAGTTAAATAATGTGTCATTCGCTCACTTCTAAAATGTTCGATACTCTCACTGATCCTCCTTGATTACGTGTAATTTTAATGAGCATTATTACAGCAACGATAGTAATGCACTACTACCTTTTCTTAATTTGCATGTCGTATGACTGACCAACAACCATAAACTGCTTCATCGACTAAACTAGAACTCACTGTCACACATTTTGGCGTTTTGTACAAACGATCATAAACCACTGCTATGAATAAGTCATTAAAAATAATGGTTTTCTGAAATGCACTAAATTCATATTCTAGATTTCGTTCGAATCTCACTAACTATAAAATTGTGTAATGGTACTGATAGAATCTAATCTGTGTCAAAGACAATGAAGAAAAGAGAAGTGCATGGACGTATATAAAAAAGGAAATTGAAATAAAAGGGAGTGAATGCAGGAGGTGGGCAATTTTAAGTAAGGTCTTGGTTTGTTGTGCTTGTGACGACCAACTTGACTCTCAGTCAAGTCAACACATCACATGAGTTGGCAGGAGTAACACTGTACAACAATTGCATAGAGAAGCAGTAAACAATCAACATACAACATTTCGTTCTCTGTTTGTGTTCAAATGACGGCTACACCATCACACGTTGTCCCACAGTTTGTAGGCGACTATGTTTATATAGGGTAGTTATGTATGAATGGCTACCGAGCAAGTGCCATGCACATTCTGCATATTATTTCGTTCAAGATTCGTACAGAGTGTGTGTCTGTGCGATCGCAAGTCCAATTGTCAATTGGCGATAGTTGGTACAAGCTCTGTTCGACGATGTGGAGAGTTATTGTCTACTTTGTAGATAATATGTACTACAACTACAGTTTATGTAAGCGTATTACTTATGTACGACATGAGTGAATGCGGTAAAACACCTTTATAGTCTGAGTGAGTGTAGTAAATTGTAGATGTACGTGCGTGGAGTTGACTCTGAGATTTTTTTTTGTACGTAAATAATTTGGATAAATCTTTTGTTGCTTTGGCTCTAGTAACAATTGCGTTGGGATTGTTACGTTGCAGTTGAAATTAGGTGGGAGGTAATGCTTTCAGTTCAGTGTGAATCGGTGACGGTGCCGTAAATGTCAAAACGCCTCACTCCACCAGTAATTAAAGAACTAATCCATTTCTTTCGTTGCTTTTTAATTCTACGTGCTTTATCTAATTAACGTTTGTACACTCATTCTATATTCCATGCATGCTCCCTGTGGAAAATTATTCTTTTTTCAAAGTACACCACACACAAACCAAAAAAAAACAGTCTACACACAGTGCCCCAAATTAATCATGCAGGTATATGTCGCAGGTTGATCTGTCAATGCTGTGGTAGTTCATTGGATTATCTGCAAACGGTTGTTGCTCTCCTGTTAGTCGTTAGCTTGAGTAACGTCATGTCTTTTGCAGGGGTTTATTTCTTTAAGGAGACATGCAGTTGCTTTAAACTGACGACGTCGTGGGTGGGTACAGAACTCAAATACACACAATACTGTTTTACAAGTTGAGTTTCTGTTTTCTTGGTCAATATCTTAATTGAATTTTAATTTTAGGAGACAAAATCCTGTGTGCCTCCTAGTAATGAATACATACATAAATACATGCAGTAGAGCACACAGAGGTACGGTCACCTCTAACTACACTCTGTTTCCTTAAATAATGTGCGAGACTCAATGGGCAAAGTGTAGTACAAGTCTGCAAAGTAGCATAAATGCATTTTAATGATTTCGTAAAAAAGAGTGCAAAGCACCAGATGTGTATGAGAATTATGTTATAATTTGTGATGCAACTGACTTGCTTTATTAAATAACTTGATTTGAAACTAATTTTAATTTTTCATATAAACTACCTACTATTGCTACCGTCTACTCATGATACGGACAATTAGTCATTAGCTGGTTTATTGTGGAAATTACTTGTAGAAGAATTTTAAATAACTTGATTTGAAACTAATTTTAATTTTTCATATAAACTACCTACTATTGCTACCGTCTACTCATGATACGGACAATTAGTCATTAGCTGGTTTATTGTGGAAATTACTTGTACAAGAATGCTACAATATTTTTTTATGTAAGGTAGTAGAGGATACGATGGTACCTGATATGAATGATTTTCATTGAGACAATTGTGTAATTGAATCCAGTGTGGTAACACAAAGTAAGTTGTGGGAGTGCAGCATTCATGTAAAGGAACAAAACTTCAATGATTCTTATTACACTGCTTCATACATGACTACGTTCAGTATATATAATACCTACAATTCGTAACGGTGATGTAGTGGTTGGTCTTCCTTTACAATGTAGTACAATGGTCATAAGAGACTCGTAGTAAAACTTGGTAGGCCATTCACTGTTGCTTGCGCCTGCATTGTAATGTGTCGTGTGCACACTGCCGGCGTACACACACCGTAAAGATATTGGCATACGCTTGACTGTCGTGTTCCTCTTAAGCGACACATGCACTTGTCCACATGTAGATAGAGGTGAAAACACCCCCCTTTTGAAAGTGAATTGAAATAACCAGGAGCAATTACGACCATAATAATGTACAGTAGTGCTGAGTTGTAATAATGCCGAATGTACTTGTTAGATGGTATGATACAATGTATGGTATTCCTAAGCCCACGGAAACATAGAATAAGACCGACTGAGAATAAGAGCGAAGGGTTGCTAAAGTTAATGGAGTTGTTGATACGTTTGCTAACTGAAACTGTTTGTGTATACTATTATGCGTAAACATACTAAAGCATAGGATTTGCGGTGTGAGATAATGTGTATGCAACAACGTTATGGTAGCTGAGGATACATGCAGCAACATCATTATAATCGAGTCGAGACTCAGGAGAGCAGTATATGCATTCCCAAATTTTTTATACCTGTAATGGTGGCAGGACAGGGAGGTCACCCTTCTTTCTTGTCGAACGTTACGTTGGATGGTTGGATCAGATTGACGCGGCAGAACAAACCTTATCTCAACACCAGTATATAAACTCGAGTAAACTTCAGAATTTACATCAGAAACCAACTGAAGTCAAAACAGTTCCCTACTACCAAAACAGATATAAAAACTACTTTAAAATGTCTGCCAAAATTTTTGTTGTATTGGCTGTCTTTGCCATCATCGCCGTCGCTTTCGCCGCTGAAGAACAAAAGACCGAGGAGAAGCTCGAAGTAGCTGAAGGAAGATATGGTGGTTATGGAGGTTATGGTGGATACGGAGGATACGGTACGATCCGAATTTTCAGCGGCCAGAACAACTT
>JABASC010004178.1:0-12373 GCA_019776185.1 Plutomurus gul | reverse complement strand
TTTAGTGATATTTTTAGAAATAAGACAGTGGAGCGCAACTTAGCATACTAAAGTTATAAGAAAATATTTCTGCGATTTAATTTTTTATCTAATTTTTAATGTGCCAACAATATTTCTAAGAAAAATTGTTCTCTCGAAAATCAATTGAAATAATTTCTAAAACCAGACCGATCTATTATATTTTAAAATAAAACAGCACAAGAAAACGTTACTGAAAAATCTTGGCGAAATAGAAAACGTTATGAAAAAAACGAGATTTTAAAATTCTTCATATTTTAATGAAATTAATTGTGAAGAAGAAAATATTGAAGTACACATGAAACAAGTTGCAGTATTGAAAAAAAATCATTCTAGCCACATCCCAAACACATTCCTAAATAAAATCTTTAACGAATATGTTGTACTCGTTTAGTAACTTGTCTGTAATAGTACTTTTAAATTTATTTTTACATACATTTAGGCAAAACCAATATTTAAATAGTTTTTAGCACATATACATACATATTTCACAGTTTTTAGCACATATTTTGGGTGTTTTCAGCACATTTACATACATATTACGGAGTTTTTTTAGTAAATACACATCCGAACGCTACTCACAACAGTATTACTATATCAAAACACATGTAAAAGTCCACAAACACACAGTGAATCTAAAAGACGCGTAGGTACTGCTTATGCAGTGTCTTTTTAATATATAAAATCTTCTTTCTGTTTTACAAATCTATATATTAAGAAAGACTGAATGCTGTGTCTGCGGCAGTTTTCCTGCTTCTGCGCAATCGAATTCGTCAGTGATGGTTAAGTTATATTGTGTAGTGAGTGAGTTAGCAAATTCACTCACTTAATAGCAGTGTATAGGATAGTGGTGATGGATAGGAAAATGAGCAATCTGCGGTGTTTATTCTTCTTGCATTTTATGTTGCACCTCGAGTGGTAGGGTCCTCTGTAACTATTTCAGGCTACAAGGGTCAATGTTGAAATAGTGGGTGCTGGATGGGGGTACTACGATTTACTCCATTTACAATTTAATTTTAGTCATTATATGACATACAATACACCTATGCAAATATAAAAAGGGTCAAAGTTGAAAATAGTGGGAGCTCGGTGAGGAGAGGGGTACTCCAAGTTACTCCATTTACAATTTATTTATATAAGGAAAGTGAGTGCTTAGTGGGGAGGGTTATAATTCATCTTATTCCGTTATTTGCGATCGTTATTAGAGT
Source organism: Plutomurus gul (assembly GCA_019776185.1). Classification (NCBI taxonomy): domain Eukaryota; kingdom Metazoa; phylum Arthropoda; class Collembola; order Entomobryomorpha; family Tomoceridae; genus Plutomurus; species Plutomurus gul. Next base: position 11,147 of record JABASC010004178.1, on the reverse strand, counting down.
TGGACTAAATAATTTTGAACCGAGGACGATGGAGCAATAGGACCAAAGTAATTTTAAAGTGGGCCTCAATTATGGAATGAAAGAGTGGAGAGACGGAGTATGCTGAACTAAATTATTTGGAAAAGTTGTAGCAAGGTGAGTTGGAGAAAGGTTGAGAAAAGGTTAGAAGTGGTGGAGATAGAATCCTTGACCTCAGTTACAATAATGTCACTAATTTCCATTTCTTAAATTCATTTAAACACTAAATTGCTCCACAGTACTCCATTTGCAATTATTTTTCAAAAAATTTCATTACACTTATACTCATTACACAAAATTGGTCCAATATATATTACACGTCAGTGACATAGGCACGGGTGTGAAACCCTAATCTACTATTAACACTGTCTGTTTAGTTTTCATTTCTCCCTACCCTTTTCGTTTAAAATAAATGAAAGTCACAAGAACATTTTAATTTTGTCAACTATGATTACTTCGTGGATTATGAATATTATTGTTGAATCTAAATTCACAAATCACTGTGTGCTATTAAATTATTTTAGGTAAGTAAATATGTGTAAATAATATTCGCATATTCATCATACTTACTTATACGTTACAAGCAAGCATTTTGAGATAATCAAAATGTCCTCCTGGTGGGATTGTGAATTGCTCCGGGCATTTTGGAGCTGTTTGAGCCTCTCTTTCATCTATCATATAAAGGAGATAAACAATACTGTTATACAACCAATATACAAGAGAAACTTTCTAGGCATCAATACTAGGGGGAAAGTGCACATGTGCTTACTAAAAGTAGCCTTGAGGGGAAATTTCTCTTTCTCTCAGGAATGCATACAAGTTAGGTAAACTGCTGTGTATTTATATACTGACTTAACTCCACAATCTCCATAGTAAAAATTTCCACATTCATTAGCTAATTGTTTGTGATGTTATAACAGTAGAAGTAACAGGGTGGCAATATTTTCTGCAAACAGAAAGCCCCCGTGATGTTAGCGATGCTGCGGTGTCCGGAAACACTAGAAGAAGAGATCATGAGTGTTGACACGAATTTTACATAGATTGATATTGCACAAGTTTGATATTATGTAATGAGATTATAAGGCTAACCTATGCCGCCTCGATGGCAATTACTTACGTTCAGTCAGCATTTCATGTGTTCCAGAAAATTTGGGCTCCTGAAGCGAAGCCGTCCAATCAACATTGTGTTACGCTAGGATTTAAACAGTGGATTGAAACAGATTTATCACATCCACGCAATACGGTTTATTTACTGCTTTGCATCCTGTGTCCCATGTATAATACATGAATATTATTCTCAAGTTAAATCTCTCAGAGTAGTAGAAATTTTGCACCATGAGATATTACTATTCTGTGTTTTGGCTATTAAATAAGTTTTAGGATTGCATAAATATAAAGCTAGGATTTATTCTAGCTCCCATTTTCGGAAATTCGTCCCGGAGTCACCAATTAACTCTTTGTTCGGGTTTATGTTTCGTTGCAGCCGTTTGTCCCTTTCAATAAACACCAATATTTGATTTCAATTCAATTTATTTCGCCAATTTCCTTTCACGGGACTATATTACACTGACTCTCCATGTACACTAGAAGTGTATAATGAGGCCAGCCATTACCAGTGGCGGCGGAACAGGGGGCTAGGGAAAAAGGAAAGAGAGAGAGATTCATATTATGGAAAGGATAGGAAATTCCCGAATTCAAGTCCCTCGCGTTTCCGACGCCTACGGTCATTGCCAGAAATGTATTCATTTAAATATATATATATATGCAGTTGCCTTAAACTTGGAAGGCTCGAGCATATTTTGGGCATAGGTATTGAGCTTTTATTATATGTTCAGTTTACCGTGTGTGAATTTTGCACATTAAAGTATAGTGGTGTGCCCGTAATGTATGCTTCAATAGATAATTATTTGCTGTTTTCTATGCAAAGACTCTAATAAATTAAATTGCATCATGTTGCAAAGAATTAGTTGCCTCTTCCGAGAACATTGATGATTAGAGCTTTATGGCTAGACTAGTACAAGACGAAACACTACTTTATTTAAAAATTAATACTGACATTATTTAAAGTAGGAACTGTTTTATGCTGTAATTTTTTATCTACTTACGCAAATGTGTCTGTATAATATCTTATACGCATTTTATTTAAACAAAAGTTTGCCTAGATTTTATAAATCCATGTCATGTCATTTATACTTTTAACACTTTTATATAAATTGTTTCCACAATTACATGATCCAGCACTAAAGGTATATCTACAGAATAAAACATTGAGGTTACATGTGGGTTTTCACAAGAAAACTTCTGGAGAAAGCCAAGAAGTTTCCTTAATTTGGACAGACTCAAAGAATAGTGTCCATGATAGCATTCAATAATTAGATTCCGTAATGGAATTAGCTCAGTAATGAATAAACAAAAGAATTAAAAGATAAATAAATATTATACATGTACAGTTATGCAACAAAAAAAACTTTCTTTCAGTCTCACTGATTTGTGTTTCTATACGAAGTAGTTCATAGACAGAGAGAAGAGCCGCTAACTAATTAATAGCGTATTAAGCATAGTGAAAGGCAATTAGCAGACGACGAATCATATTACGTGCGCACTCAATCAGACTAAAGCTAATCTTTGTGAATCTGGATTTTCGTGACAGCATCTACTCTACTAGCAATAGTTTGTAAATCCTAACTACAACTTGTATCCATCCCACATAAATATTACATATGTAGATATAACATACGAACATTCACTCGTAAGTAGGATGCTTTGGTATATACTCTGAATGAAAATGCGTGACCTTGTGGCTTGTGACATTCTTTATGAATCATTCGAAGGAATTTTATCTCTCGTTCTTATTTCTCACAGAACCTGTGCTCCCTTTATAGGATGACACAGTTCACCCTTGCACGCAATATTTAAGATCACCGTAACTCCTTCTGTTAATAACATTAGTAATTGCATCCGAGGAACAGTGTACACTAACTGAAGAGAGATACATAAAAGCGTTGAGCTGTGGAATAAATCAGATTTTTGAAGTTTACGATGGTGTTAGATGGGGAATTTATGTGGGTACACAATTGATGCTTTGTTGGTGAAGTGAGCGGCGGTGGTGGCGGAGATGGAGGCAGCAGCAGTCCGGTACATTGCATTGCATTGCATTGGAAGGGCTTCAATGGGTTTGACTGTGAGCAGACTGCGGTGTAGACTGGAGAGAGAGAGAGAGAGAGAGAGAGATCGGTCTGTATACTGCAGATTGCAAAGGGACGTCACTTCCTAGCAATTATCTCAGTCATTTCTATGACCTACTTTCCTCTATTTATAATCACAGAGTCTTGTTCTGGTGCGGCAGCTACCTAGTCCAGATCAAAAAGAGAGCCACTTCACAGTATTCCTAGATCAATAGCACTTCCCCATCGTGCTCCACCATAACACAGGCTAAACACAATAGAAAACAATCGCCGTCGACCCGTCCATCCTCTGGCCCTCTCTCTCTCTCACTCTCTCTCTCTCTCTGTGTGTATCCCTTCACAACAACATCCATCTTTCTACATAGAACGTACTGTAGCTATACGTATGCTCCTTCACAGTAAGTGTTAGCTACTGCTTTCTCTGGCCAAGTGGCTGGCTCTCTCACACAGACGCTCTCACAGCAGTACTGCTGCCATGTAATGCCAGAGAGTCGAAAGAGCAATATTACCTATAATGAGAGAGGTTAAAGGGTCAAAATTGGAGCAGTACTAAAAGTAAATGAGGAATGAGAGGAATTTTGAAGAAGGGCACAACGAAGCAGTTGCACTGAGAGGACAAAATGAGAATTACAAGTGGTAGAGCGAGACTTGAAAAGAGTGCAATCAGATCTCCATGTCACAAATGGGGCTTTATTGCTACGCACTCATTTCAGGTGTTGTTGGGAAGAATGAGTGACCCTAGAAATTTTGATTCCACCATCAAAGTATAGTAGACACTGAGGCATGCGGAAGCCATTAGTGTCCTACTACCACAAAATGTCACAAGTGCACTCAGCGCATTGCGAATAATATGACGGCCATTAGATAGACTCGTTGTTGGTAAAAGTTGCAAAGGCGATCCATGGCACCTTTCCTGTACAGAAGTGCAAGTGGCACAAGCTGCCAGCAATAATTTCTTAGCACCGTCGTTAGTGCACCAATGGCCTTATTGCACCATCATCTCTAAAGCACTAATATCTTTGTGTGCAGGGAGATTTCACATTAATTGTGCAGTCGATGGGATCATAAAAATTAAGCAAAGTACTTGGATACCAGACAGTAGATTTGCATGTGGTGTTTTTGCATATTTTGTATACAGTTCGTGTAAGAAATGGGTAATGGTTTGTGGTGGTGGGGTGTCTACTTTTTTAATATTTTATCTGTCACGTGCCCCTGTGCAAGTTATATGGCACATTGAGTTATTGTAATTGTAGCTAGACACATGTTCAGGAAGAGCTACCCATTCGTAATTTTGACAGAATCGTGATTGTGCATCGCGAAATGGTGCAGTGCCTGCGAAGGAGATAGTTGGCCAAGTAAGTTCGTTAGTGAGAGAGTGCGAGCGAGCAAGTAAGAAATAATACTACACTTGCAGATTCTTTCGTAGGTTGAATAGCGCAACTCTGTGTTAGCTCTCTCAGACCTCGGCTCGGTCTCCTTTCCGTCTCTGACTTTGAATCTGACTCTCTCTCCCTCTCTCTCTCTCTCTCTCTGGGTCCTAGTCCTTTCTCTACTCGGCCACAAAAGTCTTCCGCTGAGTTACATGGAGTTTTCAGGGCTGCGGGGCCTCCCTTTGATTCGATCGATAAGCTACACGTTCGACGATGACGGGCTCCTCTCGCAAAAATTTTCTCCAAAATAAGATGAACGACTCCACAAGGAGAACTAACGACAAAATCGGATGCGAATTTTTATCAGAAAGCGTCTCTCTGTGCCACTCCTAATGCTACTACTCCTTTAATCCCAAATCTCTTCAGTAGAATTTGGTACTACTGTGCACGACCCCCACTCTGCTTACTTGTTTAGAAGTCACTCGTCCTCTATCTCACTCTCATGTGAACAGACATTTAGTAAGATGCACGAAACACATCTCCATGAATCACCTGCAACGATCTCAAATCATCAATCCACTCACTCTCATTTGTCTCACTAAACAGAAACGAGATGGATGGCTGTAATAATGGAACGCAGCGTACACAACATCCCTCAGAAATGTACACCTTCGCTTTCTTCTTCTCTAACCATAAATTGATGCAATAAACTTTTTCTTCTCCTCCCAAACAAACCTAAACATTGATTTGCTTCTATAGTGAAAGTTTGTTGCCTCTAAGCAATTATCCTGTAATGTTGTACTTTATTAGTGAAATACAATACCCAAGCAGATCTGATGATAGTATTTGTTAAAGGAATCCCTGAAAATGCCTCAATATTATTAAACAAGTTTGTTTGCAGTTTTGGAAAAAATTACAATTTGTTTTCCGCAATCATAATTTAGATTGTATTTTTGACATTAATTTCATTAAAGCATACTTCGGTAATAATTTTCTAATTAATAATAATTTGCTCTAATTTATTTTGTTATTCTAAGTACAAAATGAAGTTCCTCCTACACCATTTGTACTAACACAAAATTAGCCTGAAATTAAACTGATTTCTTCCCACGCAAACTTCATAAATGTCATTTGAATTATTGTGTTTGTATTTCAATGAATATTAATATAGTAACACAGACTGCAATATTTAAAGTGTTAATTTCCTAATGCCTTGCCAAGCGAATATTTCAGCAAATTAGCCTATGTTCATATGCACAGGGAAATTTTCAAGTGAAATAAGTGAATTGTGGACGATATGTCGGGTGTTTGCCTGCTACTTTGAATGGTTTGTAGGTGAATCCACATTTATGTTTCAAATGCCAAGATAGGCACAGAGAGAGAGAGAGGGCTGATAATTGAGTGGAAAGTAAAGTTTTCATGCTGGAGGCTCTGCTTTGTAGTTTCAGTGTACTTTCCGTTTGTGATTGTACCCGTTTGTTTTCCTTGCAGAATGTGTAGCCTAATGTTAGGAATTTGTTACGAATCATTCGGACGCTACTAAATGCACGGTTGTACGTGAGCCGATAACACGTCTACAATACACTATTAATTTACCCGGCGTACTTATATAACTTTATTTTGAATACCCGCTGCCTCTTGTTACCACCCTTCACAGAATATCCAGCAAAGTGAAATTATTTATAAAAGATAATGTTTTCCCAGTACAATAGCGTTTCTCTCTCCATCACATCGTCTGATGTGAACATCTTTGACAGACATCAAGGACATGCATTATGAACAAGCTTTCTTTCTCTGCACGCGTAGAAAGCTCTGTCGTTCCTTTTTTGTTCAGGCATCTTTTATTATTCCTGCTAAACGAATACATTAACTGACTGAAAGGTAGTAGCACAAAGCTGTCATATGTATTACTATTTTTGCAGAATTAGTCATTATCAGTGACTTTCTAAAATATTGTTTGCAGTTCACTTGCTTGCACGGACAATACAAGGAACTACAAGGGAAGAGGACAAAGACCGAAGAAGTGAAGGAGTCTCCTTTGATTACGATCAGTCTTGGATTTGTGCCATGTAAGTGAAAACGTGAAATATTTATTTGATAGTATCAACGAAAGTCTCTGTTCAGTTCCCTCTGAATGAAGCACTTGCGTAAAAGCTTGTCCTCGAAATGCGTTCTTCTTTTTTGTCCTCGAACTCAAAATGCGTGAGTTCAGCTCAGCCTATAGGTAATTCATTAGAAAGACAAGTTTATTTTGTACACATTCGCTGATCTGACGCCCAGAAATAATGCATTGACTTCTACCGCAACAAATAATATGAATTAATCAGATATTGACAATATTACCTTGTAGTACAATGTCAATTCGAGTACATACAAAAAGTGGACGAACTCTCTATTGATAAATGGACAAATCCATTTTGAAGAAAATATCTTGGTACAGTTTTATACTCACCTCACGTAATGGTTAGCGCCTGAAGCTTCACCGAGACTCAGTTCACGCTCATTTTATTACTAGCTCCATTTTATTGTTGCCTACAACAATAAGCACAAGGACACATAATTCTACGTACCTATACCTTATTTTTTAATACACCTTATGAGAACTTCCATGTTATTCGGAGTTGCACGAAACTGTATGTTGCGTCGTCTCTACGCAAGAAATGAATTATTTTCCTGCAACTCGAACTTAGTTAGCTGACTAAACATGATGAATAGGCAACTAATACGGATATTTACGTTTTTTTCAAAGATGGCAATGCTTCGGTGAATTTGAATAGACCTCGCAACATGTCCTTGTCGCATTTACACTCCGACGTTCATTTCTAAGTATATCTATAATAATAGGAGGTCGGTTGTTGTAGCACTACTGATAATACCGTTAGTGTGAATGGCGAGAGGGTTAATCAAAGATGACACTGACAGGTCAGTGAAATCAAATTATTAGCACCAGAACACGATATAACCATATAGATCGTTATTCGTTTACAATACAGGGTGGCTACAAGGATTTTAGGACTCTGTCACTTTTGCCATTCCATTTAATATTTATTTATTTTATTTTTTATTGCTACCATATATTTTAGAGTCTAACTCACAATGAGCACCAGCAAATAGGAATTCTCTCATTGGCTAGAAAATACGTTACTGATTGTGAGTAGTGCAAGCCTTTAGTATAGAAAGAGTGTAGTACAGGTTTTAGTACACCGGGTCTTATGCATGCAAATGGGACAATACCCTAACTAACACAGAAAAGTTGCTTTCGTTTAACAAAGGTACATTGGAACATGGAGACATTCGAATACGTCTCCGCTGCATACATTATACAATAGAGAATCAGTGGGCCAAGACGCAGCACGCCATTCCCACACACAACTATGACATACAAATGTAGCACACCTTGGATACGTCGCTAGTCTGTAGCTAAAACTAGTGATCAAATCTGTTTAGGTTATTTTCTAGTGCACAACAGGCACCTGCACTAAATTTTAAATGAATACAAATTTGAATAGTGGGAAATATCTGTAGAAGAAATATTTTCAGAGTTACTTTCTACATTCGTTACCGAGAAGGCCCAATGCGGGCAACTAAAGTATATTATTAGTGCTACATTATCACTAATACAACGCACTTTATGACAAGTTGACATGACAAGCGGGAAGTTGAATGAAGACCGCTTCGGGGGAACCGTTGCGTTCTTTGTACACTAGAAGCAGCCCTAATGCATTTAGGTAGGTAGTTGGATGCAGGGAAGAATTATTCTCATTTGGTGGAAGCGTGCAATATTTATGTGTGTGTAACTGCAGCGTGTTATTTGGAGGTGGCCCGATCATCTTTTTGGTGGTCTGGTCTCTCACTCTCTCACTCGCTTTTGAATTACGTATCTGGCCAACACACGGTCCCTTTAATGGTGAGGTGAGGATACTAGTGTGAGATTATAGCATACGGGAGATGAGCTGTCAAGCATAAATCAAATTTATGCCTTATGGGACTTTATTTCACAATAGATGCAATCTTCCGTCTCTTCAACACCGCCATGTTGCTGTTGCTCGATTGAAACATCCTGCCAACTTCGGAAGAACCAGTCATGAAGTTCGCTTATTCATTTTGGTACTCTGTCCTAGCAAGGAGGTAAGTACAAGTCTCTCTTTTCACAACTCGTGTCTACTCCAATTCATATTTTCTACGCTAGTTTTATTTTCTATAAAAAATAACTAAGCAAGTAAGTTTGTCGTCGTGCAGTCAGATAATTACAGATAACTAACTTATAGAGATCAAATTTGATATATGAATAAGGAAGCTGGATTCTTGATTTTATTGTATATATCATATACTTATTATTTAGTGTTACTTTAGTGAAGCAAAAGGGGCATCTCTGGAGAGGAAATACCTTTTGTATGAATAATGCATAGTGACATATTCATCTGATTAATTGGCCTGGAGCGTATACATTTTTGCTGTCCGGGAGTAGGTGTAAACTTTTTTTATTATAGAGAATTGAGTTTTGCGAGTTTTAATTAATAAGTTTGTTATGGGAAAAAAATTGAGTTGACGTTACTATTGATTTATGTGTAAAGTTTGGTGGGAGTCTGAGTTTAAAAGTTTTCGTCTGAAACGGTTTTTCGAATTCAGCTCTCGACTTAGATAGGTTTTCCGAGATAAAGAGCTGCTCGTAGGCTTTGACTTAAAGCATTACTTGGAAATCGAAGTTAATTCGAGTTTGAGTTAAAGAAATTTAGAAGGGAATAGCGGGCATTATCATTGTTATTTGAGAAAATCGATGAGTTAATTTGTGTAAAGTTCACTAAATATATTCAGCTTGTACTAATTGTAATTTTAAATAGATAAAGTATTGTTGGTGATTTTTAACATTCAGATTTTTGACATGTGCTCATTGTCTGAGCAGTGTCAGCGTTTTGTAATTTGCCGGAGGATCCTTTTGAAATTCATGGGGAAAAGAGTGAAAGTAGAAATGGTGTAGAGAAGTCTTTGTAAAAGCAATACACTGAATGGCAGCTTTCACTGATGAAATATTTACGCTATGCTTTGTGTACCTATTGGCAATATGATCAGACACAGAAGCACAAATATAAGCCAAAGACTTTCTCTCGAGAGAAAGTTTTTTGTTTTTGTGTAAAAATCTCAAAGACTCTTTATACACGTTTCGTGTACACTACAATGAATAAATCAAACTCATTCTTCCCTTGGCCACAAATACAGTATCCGTATTTCTTCAATGTGCTCTGTGACTGGTCCCCCGTTTGTATAGCACTGTGTCCACACGTACCCATCCTTATAGATACGTGTTTGTTTAAGGTCTACCCATTCTGTGGCTGTGGTAGTGGACGGAAACTTTAAAGGTAAAAATTAAATTGATTTCCTTTGTGCATTGTATGACCACGAGCAGAAAGGGACGAAAAACGCATTGGAGACGGGACGAACATTCGCCACAATATTTTCTGATGTTGATTTCCGCCAGAAACTTTTGGATGCGCAGTCGGAGGAAGAATTCAAAAATCTTATCATCAAGCAAGCCCAGGACTTATCTCAACAGTCGAGTATTCCTGACAACCGTCTTACGGATAACCATGCTCCTGGACCGGATTACGAATATGTAAGCCGATTTATCTGTTCGACACTTCACTTACTAATCTCAGTCAAAATTCAAGAGCTAAGCACAAGTCCTTAGCTCCAAATGAGCCCAACAAGCTCCATCAACTTTGTCACATTTCCCCAACGAAATAACGTCAAAATCAAAGATTTTTTTGTACCAAATGCCGTTTCCCATTCCTATTCTTCACTATGACCCGCATAAATAACAAATTAACAGCATCTCACCCTAAAAAGCCTTTGTATTCAAAAACTGTTGCAAAATACATACAAAATTTAATTCGGGTAATTCTTAACTAACTCTTAAAGAAAATAAGTAATTAAGAGTTCACAGATGTTCTCAATTTGAATCGTGGTCACTAAATCTTCAAACAGTAATAATGCAATAATATATATGGCATATTAAATGATTATTACGTCGATATGGAATATTATTATTATACTGATGAACAATGCATTTCCGATCATTCTCTAATATTCCTTTCTATCCTTTTGTTACTGTTGTTTGCCCTGCACCGCAGGAATGGTGATGGAGGCAAGGCAGCACAATTCAAGTCTACATCCCGTGTCAAATGCATCAATTACAAATGCTGTTGACAGTGTACACTCTTTTCTATTCACGTGTTTTCCACAGATTTGTGTGAAATGAAAAACGTCCGAATGCATTCATGGAATCAGAATAAAGCCTATTTCAGTTTCTGCTATCCTGATTGTTTGTATAAAATCCGCAGCTTAAAGCTTTGACTTTAAATAAAATATGAGTTATGGCTACATATCAATTTCAAGGTTTTTGTTCCGCATTATGCTGGGACACCAAACACCATACAGTTTTTTGCCTTTCTGCTGCTGTGTGATTCCTTTTCGGTAATAGCAGAGATGACCAAGATACAAGATGGAAGTATCTAAGATAACTATCTTGGGCGTTTTGGTTATCTTGTATCTTCTATCTTGCGAGTTTTAGAAAAGT
>JABASC010004177.1:0-12374 GCA_019776185.1 Plutomurus gul | reverse complement strand
GTTAAAAATGTAAACAATCACTCGCACGTGTTTGTTTACATTTTGCAAGTGTAAATAGAAACCTTAAATTCAACTTCCCCACAATTACGACATTTACTCCCCCCTTTTAGAGCCAAAATTTATCAATTTCCCATTTTCCCAATTTCCAACCTGTGAGACTACTGCCCAATTTCCCAATTTCCCCAATTTCCCCCTGGGATTTCCCACCCGTGAAATTTCCCCTTTAAACCCTGAGTCCACTTGCCTTGAGGGCTCCTATGTATTCTTGTAGTATACACACTATAATATTCTATAGCATGCCCCCTGAGACCCTCGCCCTCCCCTCGTAGCGGGTAAATAATGTATGACCATGATTTCTTAATATCGTTACAAATTCTCAAGTGAGAGAACTTTCAATACATTCAATAATTTATCCAGTGTAAACTACGATTAATAGACATAAGCAACAACATTTGAGCTAATCGAGGTGAAAGCAGGGTGAAAGCAAAAGCAACTGATGTAAACTTATTCGATGTATTCCTCTGGGGTAAAACATTTCCAAGTGTTCCATTTTAGATGTACACTGTCTAAAAGTGTCCATACAGTGTAAAACAAGCATGAATAGCTCTTGTGTTTGCTTCCAAACGTTTTTTGGAGAAATCAGAGCTATCTAACTTACCATTTAAATTATTGCACGGAGGAAAAACTTCATTTGTCGTCTGAGTTGACATTACAACTTTATAATGTCAGAGTGTAATAAAATAATACATGTAAGTTTTCAAATCACATAAATGAATATACTTTATTATTGTTAATGCTTTTGTATAAAATTAAAGATCGTCCCTGAAAAGCTATAATTCGGTTGTTCTCGTCAAGGCGATTCGAATGAGGTATCATTAGAGCAGTTTTCTTTCACTTAGTGAATTGATAGCAATTGGGGGCACCTACAGAATACACTGTGCAATTTGTCGCATCATGTGTACAGTGAAAAGTGGTGCTCCCTATACTCCCAACGGGTCGTGTTTTAGTAATTTATTTTGAATTGACCCATGAAGTCGTGAATTCCATTTTTACTAAGAGCCTTATTTCATGGGTCCTAGAGTTAACGCGCACAGATTTAATGAAGGACAGATAGATATCTATGTGAAGGACTAATAAATATGTGACTCCCATTAGGTTAACATTATTTTTGCACACTCAAGAGTCGTCTGGTGAGGTGACTAAATATTGCCTCAACATTTCCAATAGTGTAATATTTGCATTAAAATATTTGAATTAATTTTAGTATGGGTGCTTTGCGGTGTAGATTTAATAACACAGACAAACATTATTAAAAATGGAAAACATACACGTGGAAGAAAATATTGTGCCTAATTATGGTATTCTACGAAACCACGAATTCTTTCTCAACTGGGTAGATGATAGATTTAGTAAGGAAATGGCGAACGACCAGTATAACAGACGCAAATGCTCGAAATGTAAAGATAATCTTCATTGTGCCTACTGTAAATTTGACGGTGATTGGAGGCAAGAAAAAGAGGTATTTCAATAAATTACTTTATTATTTGAACTATTATTAAAACTTAGTTTTGTCCTCCAAAAGTATATTTGCAGTGCAAGTGGCAAGTATTAAGTTTCACATGAATAAGAAAATTTATTCCTTATTGCTTTTTTTGTAGTCTTCCATGTTTTACGATAGCAAACTTACACAAGAGGACAAAGGAAAAGGATATTTCCACGTATTCGTCACCTGGAACTCAGAAATTGTTTTCCTCGATATATTTCTTGGAGCATACAAGAAAGCAGAAACCAGAATTGAATACATTTCTGGAAAAATTAACGAACAACGTGCGACCTATAAAAATCACCATGATCAAGATAATGTTGATGGATACATGTACGTACTACGATGTCTGCAGGCGTACCTGCACTATTCGATGACCGGGATTTTGGAAGAAACTGATATAAAAGAGGAATTCCAAGATTTGACACCGATTGCAGTCATTTCTGTGTTGAGCGTAAAACTGAATTTTTACAGAAATTTGAGGGATAACCTTGAAAATCAAGTGGCCACTCTTAGAAAGGTACACACTTACCGTATAAGCACTTGGTAATATATTTTGTTGGCAATTATCTAAGATAAAATATTTTATAACATCGTTCAAGAATTTTTACTTCTTTGCATTTTAGCTGGTTAAATTGGACCCAGAAAATCCTAATTGGCAGGAGAAACTAGGAGTTCGTCTAAGAGCTTGCAGACGCAACCAAGAACAATGGGTTATGCAGCCTGGGCAAGAAGAATCTATTGCCATTGGAAAAGCGTATGAGCTGCGACCCGATATACCAAAATTCACCGTATCGTGCATTCGTAATATTGCAGAAACTATAAAAGGAAAGGAAGGACAAAATCACGTTACACTTCATCACATTGTTAACATTAAATGTGGATCAATATATTTATCAACTGTAAAAATTGCTACTGAATTTATGAAGAACAAATCCAGGTGAACATTTTAAAAGAAATTCGGTGTAAGCTGAAAGTGTAGAAACTAAACTCGAAAGAAACTTAAACTTGCGTTTAAGTTTGCATTTTTAATTATGTAGATTTTTAAGAGTGGGCTTTGAATTGTCAATTCTTTACTGATAGAATTTGTGGTATCATTACATGCTCGACTAAAACAAAAACAATTTGATTGATATATTTGTTATTTGTGCCAGAGAACTGTTATCTCAAGCGGAGGATTGTGATAATACAGAAGATTTTTCAAAATCATTGACTTCAATAGCTGAGATTTTTTCAGTCAGCCTGCCCAGACAATTCTGGGACCTGGATCTCGCGGAACAATGCTTGACCACAGCTCTCAGTGTTTGTCCTGATTGCTCAAAGACTAATCATCGAATGGGAATATTTCAATTTACAAGGGTAAAATTATACGTATTATAATGTAAAATATAGTGATTATTTCTATTATAGGTTTGTTTTCAAATATTCTCTTGTATTCATTGATTGTGGTTCCTAAAAACCTCCTAGCGCGACAATTTTGAAAAATCGGTGGAGTGCTTAGCGCGAGCTGTGAGATCAGTATCGGAAAATTTTTTCGCAATATCAGATCAAATTCAAGTTTTGATGTCTCAAGCAAGTGACAGATCTCATGAACTTTGGCAACTGTTCGAAGAAAATTTAGGAAAAGACTTCCTTTGGTCTAAAAATGAACTCTCAAGACTACATTTCCTCTATGGGTGCTTCCTAATGATTGTGGATGGAGACGAGTCTGAAATGATAAAAGCATGGGTGAAGTCTTACAAACTGGACAGAAGTGTGCGGGCTTTCAACGGTGTTATTGGACAAGCTAAGCGTTTCAAGTGGGACACAAAGATCTGCAACCTTGTACAAATTAAGAGCATTCTAGAAAAAGCTGGCAGATATAAAGTTGACGATGAGGACAACTTGGTTCCTGTGATTATGGAGGAAATTCAGAAGAAAATCGAAAAGGAAGAACGGGAGGGTCATTTTCACTTTGGAAATCGTGGATTTGGAGGTAGAAACAGGGGGAAACCAAATGATCAATCTTGGAGATCTGCTTCAGGCCAGGGTGGTGGAGGACGGCAGAATCGTTCTGGGTCGTCAAATCAGAATCAGCGTGGAGGAAGGGGAAACAGAGGGGCAAGGAGAGGCCACTCTGGAAATTCTCACAATTTGACCTAATTTCAGATCCATTACAGGTCACATACATAGTCACAAATTACAATATTGCAATGGAAATTACATTGTTAAAAGAGTATTATTAAATATATACTTTGAATTTTTGGATGGAAAATTTCATGTCTCACATATTTTTCATCCAATTTTATTTCAACAAAGGTACTTAAAATATACATGTCGCGATACCGCAGGCTTCTTTGGGGGTTTTTGATATCAATTTATGTACATAGTCGTTGAATTAGGTTTTCTTTGAGTTCCTAGATTGTTTTTCAAAATAAAATGTTATTTAAATAGAATTTTGCAAATCAAATTCAATCTCTCGTTAAGTTATAAAGTTGACTACATTGTAGTAACTACAAAATAATCGCCTTTAATTGGAAATATTTACTGTTCCAAAGTTCCAAAAATCAAAGAGGTTGTAAATATTTTAACACAAAATCAGCCGTCTTACGAAAGCAGTGAACAGTATTTGAATTCCGTGAATCCAAATGAGTACGTATCAGTTACAAGCATATAAAAAATGTTAAAAATAATTTCTTTCAAGATCTGCGCACTGTAGGACGGTTTAAGTGACCTGAATTTCCTTATATATAAATACCTAGTTACGCCACATATTCCTAGAATTCCTTTACGCGAGATGCGTATTTCTAAATTTGTTCCCCTTGAAATTACGATCAAATAACTCCATTGAAGTATGGTTCGGTTACTGTGGCACTGGTTCGGTTACTGTGGCACAGTGAGAGCGTACCAAAGTGATCGTGCATTTAATACAGTAATTGAACATTTAACGTGGAAGGAAGCCTAACAAAATTGTCAAAGCCCTCAAAAATGGTGGTGTGAAACGTGAACTGTTGACACTGTGGTTCAAAGGCACCACAAGACTTGAGCTACAAATGACAGTAATGATCTGGATAGCCTAGCATGTAACGCGGTTGGGGGAGGGTGGGGATCTGAGCTTGCGTTACGGGGATACTTACATATATAAAACACTGTGGCCCCATCTATTTTGCGCTACTGTAGTGTGGTGGGGGTCTACTGCGTTACGTGTTTTATGAATACTCCCTAACGGACTGCAGTCATGCTCATGACTGCGAATTCAAAGATATCCTTGATGTAAAGCGAAGAACTTGACCTACCAGATGAACTTGTCACATCAAACTATGGTTAGCCATTGAGGGATGACCTACATCTGAGGGCTTTCAAACGAGGCACTTCCTTAGTCAAAGTAATGTAGAAAATCGGCCGATTCGTAGTCGGGAGGTGGTACGTGGGTACGGGGAGACCGATGCGAATTGAGGAAGAATTTAACAATCAAAACGATAGGCATATATGCTCGAAATAAGTCAGAGATTCCATTAAGAGCCCAAATTCATTAAAAGTTCACCATCCTGTCTCCTGCTTGGAGTTGTTATGGGTAAGTTCCATGGGAAAGACCGATGTGCACTTTGTGGGCAAGGGTAGAAGTTTGAGCGAAAAACTACTCGGGAGGATGTTTAGAGTTCATTTTTAAGCCGCTTGGATCAATCCTATTCGATGGAGAAGCTTGGGTGTTCCGGCAAGACTATTCTCCAGCTTATGGGGCAAAAATCGTTTAAAGTTGGCTAAAAGTGAATTTTCGTGACTTTATTGGATTTGAATCCGCTCGATATTCCATGTGGTCAGAACTGGAGAGTGTGCTGTGTTGAATTGAGTTGAAGTGATTCGAAATCTTTGAAATCGACTATAAAGTGAGAATGGGAACTGTTTCTCATGGAATCCCTGCGTACTTTCATTGAACGATGTCGCGAAGACTTCAAGCCTGCGTAAAAAGGGGCCACTATTTCGAAAACTGAAATATACAGTTCGTACTGAATGGTCTGGACCACTTCAGGATTAATTTTCAATTCAATTGTCAATAAATTGTAGCTTGTATCGCTTACAGAGTGCTTCTAGGAATATTGGCGTGGCTAGGTACTGTTGTACAACAGCATCAAGCCAATTCTCTGCATGCAAAACAAATTCAATGAGGGCTACAAAGAATTGATAACATAAAAATTTGCAAATTGCCAATCTCTTATTATTACAGAACAACGACTCAATTTCCTAGAATAAGCGATGATTTATTGCAAGAAAATTGCTCAAATTTGCATTCAGTGTAGGTGGCTTGTAGCTGGCCTCTGTACTATAGCTTTCATTTCTTCACCAATCTGAATAGTGCAAAAAGAACAGACTCTTAAGTTGCGATCAACTGATATACCAGAGAAACACATTTACATCGTGTAACTTAACTTAAAATGAAATAACGCAGGCTAAATTTTAATATATGTACATAAATCTAGAAATCATCTTTAAATTGCAGCAGAAGAAAAAATATAATACTCTCCAACAGTTGTTGTCCTCCAGTGAACTTGAAGAAAGACTAAAATGATTACGCTTCCATAATTGCTACTAATTATAAATACATTCACAAAATGTGTAAGTCGTACTGTTATTGTAATCTTTGTAAGTCCAGGATATAGATCCGCCGCACAGAGAAGAATCTTTTGTATAATATGTACAAGTAAGTGTGGGTTACTACATGCAAAAACATGTACGTCAAGCTAATCCAATATGTGCGTGCATATGTAAAATCATTTATTTTCAGTGTCACATCAAGGAAGGATATGAGTACTCGGATTGATTCCACACTCTCACAATATACAATCATTTCAGCTGCAATGCATATGTCAGACACTCAGACAATTTTGTAGCATGTAAAAAAGTTGATAGTCAGAAACTATTTTTAGCCTGCTAATAATAGATGTCTATTAATTTTATATTAATATGTAATATTTTAGATGCAAATTTGATAACCGCAAATCCATCTGGTTATGGAACACTTGTCGAACCGGCAAATAGTAGCAAATAAGGCCGGCAAATAAAGCACAAGCGCAGCTTTCACTTTTTTGTTTGAAAATAATTGTTTTTAGTTATATGTAATGTAATAATATTAACCAATGACATTAATCTGTGAATTTCAACAAAAATTGATGCTTCCAAGTTTTTTAATGTGACACTGTCAGTTTCTCAATCTTGGTAGGTCTACGTGGGACAAGGTTCATCAATCGTTACCTCACTTTTGCTTCACATGCGCTAACGGACACGGAATGGAATGGACATGTGTCTCCAAATCAACGTTCACTGTAATGCTGTTGGGGTCAGATACATAAATAAAAATGAATTGAATCGCCTGCTCCATTGGATCTTCACTTACGTCGAGAGGAGGCTCTAGTCCCATATCTGGAAATTGTCAAATGCTGCTCCAAATGAATAGAATTGCAAGAAGAAATGTTGGGGACAGCAAGTTAAAGGAGACACTTCATTATCACAGAATGAACTTTATTAAGGACAAAATGTCAATGTCAATACACTGAATATTAGTGGATATAAATACTTGAATATTCATCTTATAAGAACATAATACCAAAATACCAATACCATTAAGAAATACAATAGGTCAAAACTAAGAAACAGCGTAGGAGAATAATCTACCCGATTCTAAAATTCAATAATATTTGATGTGCTAAGAGGAATTATGCATGCGTCCACGTTAGTGACTGTAAAAACAAAACATTTAGTATATGAAAATAAATACGCCCGTACACAGTACGACACACAAGATAATAGGGAACTTCACGGCTCGATGTATTCGTCAGTAACTTGATATCAGCGTAAATGCTTAAGCATACACCAACAGCAAACGTTAATGGCCTTTTAGTAATTATGGTGTACATTAAGCATTACCTTTGGAGCAATTTTTAAATTGACATCAGCCGTCAAGAAATATATTAAGTAAATGAATTTTGGTGTAGAAGTGTCTACCTCGTTGTCCATGCTCGTGTTAGACTTTTTATAAAAATTACTCAATTCGACAATACATAAATAAGAACTATGAAAACAATTAAAAGTAAGAATCACGACTGATGTTGGCTGAAGTTACGCTGCGGAAAGGGTAAGCGAAAAACACGCTCCTGGCTCGCGTAACTTCATAAAAGTGTATGTATATGAGACGTAAAGCCGCTTTTTGGTAGATTGAATTCGCGCCATGATTTTCGAGATACGTAACACGAATTCGTTACACATGGTGTAAAAAATACGCGAATACGCCAGCGAGTCGTAAAGTTCCCTACTATTTCCGTAAAATTGTTCTGATGGTGAAATCTGTTTAAATGGCAGGAAATACTATTTATACTACAGGAAATATACTACTTACCTCTATTACTATGTACTATCTACCTTGAGGAGTAGTTTCGTGGCTTACAATATTTTACTATGTGCTAAATATTGATATTTTCTGAATGACTATGATATTTCCTGAATGTGTTGAGGAGTTTTTAGTTTCCTATACATCTATTGTACTTGTATTGGTGTACAACTAAATAATGAAAACAATCATTGTCCTTATTAGTATGAATTTAACATCTATATGGAACTAATAATTAATACAGCCTGTATACTCAGTTTACACTAATAATACAGGTATGTAGTAACTGTAATGTATAAACACGTAATAATTTAATAATTTAAAGGTAATACAAAATGTGCATATACGTGTACTTTCTCAAGTGCATTGTACGTAGTTGTGTAATTAAATTATTTCATAATTAGATACTTTCATTGGTCAATAAGGCGTGTAAATGTACTTAAGAGCACTATTAAGTATTCAATTCAGTACAATGTCACATATTACATTAATATGAGGTGTAGGCTTTTCACATTCATGGTAACATTAACGCAACCACAACACTTTTCTGCATAGACTGTAATAGTAAATGGTCTGGTGAAGTTTTCTCATGTGGTAGCCGGTGGAATGCTTCATTTTGTGGTCTGCAGTTCCTTCCTTTATGCGAGCCTACAGAAGAAGAAGAAGAACCAACCAGATTAGCAGTTAATCATAATTCCAATAATTTAGATGGTAGGATGCTCGTCCACCGTTGTAATCTCCTACGTAATCTCGTACGTACTTTTAAAGACTTTCACAATGAATAAATAAATGCATACTGTTTCACTCAAACTAAAATTTTATCTACTTTTAAACTTTTGGAACTGAATTTAATGAATATTGTCTCACATACCCTTTTCTCAGCAGGCAAATATGTGTTCACTCTCTCAGCGTATGGCTTTTCCATATTTTGAATTAATTTGGATCGGCCTGTGGTTCTTTTCTGTGTCTACAGAATGTTGCGCAGAACCAACACTTCAAATTAATAAAGTGTAATTAGTACAAGTTAATACAGTAATTGATATATTTTTAGGAGGAAAAGAGTATGGGACTTCAGATAGTATTAATACTTAAACCGCAGGTTGTGTTGGATCATATTTTTCTATTTCCACAGTGAAACAGAAGTATGTCGTGTCGTGTTACGATGTGACGTTACCCTTTGGGGGCAAGATATTGCGCAACCAATCTCGAAATGTATCATATCCGCGTAGCTTGTCGCAGTCAGTTTTCGTCCCTACCTCTAATAGTGTGAATGTGTACCTGAACACAAAAATCATATTTGTAGTTGTTTTCGTTCGTCCAGAAGAAATTTACCTGATAAATTAAAAATGTTTTATGTAAATATGTATATTGTATAAAACCGTAGTATTTGTGTAGCGAGAGATTGCGTGCAAAAGTCCTAACAATTTCCAAGAAAAAGGCGATAAGAGGAATAAGCAAGACTTATTTCGTACTCATGAAAGATCATACAGTTAACAAAAAAAATATTTCTTTGTTGGCTTAGTTTCTCCTAGTCTGTCTGTGCACATGCAAAGGCACATTGGACAAATTTGTTGGACGATCTTTGAGTTCATGAACAGTTTGAACAGAACATACGTTTAACTGACTTTAGCTGTCAGTTATTATTATCCAGTTCACCTCATTTTGAGCAGAACGAATTATTCTCAAATCCTTGCTTTCTTCATAGTATGTAGAAAGCAGTTACAAACTTTCAAGGCAAGTCGTTGACAATGAGCTCTCTTTGTACACACGACAAACTTTCACTTTCACTTTCAAATGAAGGGAACTTTCTCCAGTACGAACAAAAGTTTTCACGAGTTTTTCTCAATTATTCCATATGGTTGTACGTACTAACATACTATAAGAACGTATTATATACAACTTTTCACACATACAGATAAACATATAAATCAACGATATAATATTTAAATGAAATGTTCAGATTTTTATTGCAAGTAATTGTTTGGTTTATTGAAAAGAAAATTTGTTTGAAAATTTGTTAGAAAAACTATTCATTCATAAAAGTTTATAAATCTGCATATAAAAAACTTACAATTTCTCCGTAGGCATACAGACAAGATGAAGTGGTATTCCTATACATAGTTAGTGGTAGTATATATTATATAAACGTTAAGTATGTAATTAATTTTTGAAATGTGTTTGTTCGTGGAAATTGTATCTGCTAATTGTAAGAATGAACTTTGACGAGTTTATTAATTTTTCATGAAGTTATTTAGCAGACGTCTTTTATTTTGCTCGCCTATTGTGCACCACTTATGTAAATTAATCGGATGCTGGTCACGATGCCTTTTACAGAGCATTCATTTTAAATTGTGAGAATTACTTGGCTAAATGGTTCTCTCAAAACTAGAACAGAAAGACTCTTTGGATATTCGTCTGCTACGACTGTGGAGATATGTGCACTGAATGTAAACAAGAAAAGTTTCACTGTTTGTCTGCATGAAGTTTAGATTTTTTTGCATTACCATACTAAAACCATTTATTAGGGAAATGCGGTATCCTGTGCACAAAAGAAATGTAAAATACAATGAAGTGTTTTGCAGAATGAAAATGCTCGTAAAAGTAAATACGAGCGTTCGTTCATAGCGCCAAACAGTAGTTTCGTGCAGGAAAATAAAAGTAACTGACTGAGAGCGAGTAAAGATAATTGATGAAGATAGAGAAGAAGAGTACGAGAAACTGTTTTTGTGCTCACCAATGAAAATAAGGAGGAAAAACATGCCCGCAATAATCAGAACTAAGACGACATTTTCGTCGACAGGGTGTCCACTGAGGAGAATTCGTTCTTCCGTCTGATTGTGAACCATTAGAGACAGTTTTGCAGATTGTGATTGCTCGAGTCAAACAGACAAATTGTTTTGATCTGTGGGACAATGTGAGAACATGGGCGTCTTTCCGGTGGTGCCCTGGTGCCAGTAAGCCTCTAACAAAAATCGATACGAGACCAAAGCAAAAAACGTTTCATTGGATACAAGCCAAATTTGATTCTTTAGCAATTGTTTAAATTATGCATCGAAAAATTGTCAGTCCAACAAAGTCGACTTTGAAAATTGTCTATAGAGCGAAAGCCAGCCACTTCATTATATAATAGTTTGCATGTTCTTCTCATTTTGTATTATTGTCCCTCATCCTTAATTTTCCTTTCTGCGTCAATCCTTTTCTTTGGATTCCACTTTTGTGCACTCATGCCCATTACTTAGCTTTTATTAAGCAATACACGAGAATGCAGGCGAGAGACATAAACGTTCCTGATATGAGAGCTGTTAAACTGGATGAGACGATGACGCTCTCACACTAAAAATACAAAGTATTACACAGCTCCTATACAAATACAACAGAGTACACAAAGAAGTGATAGCTCATTTGGAAGCACTTATGTTTTTTGTTTTCCCATATATAGCTACGAAGTATTATCTTTGAGTGTCCATGCATGACATGGATTCCTCCTCTTCTAAGGCTAAGCAATGCAGATACATATTATGAGTGTCTCTACGTATGTATACTTGGTATAAATATATATATATATTTACTTAGAAGTTAAAAGACTCAGAACTACCTATAGTTTTATCCTATCGAAGAGCAATTTTTTTAGCTTTTTGCTGGCATTTAACCAAAGCAATAAAACCTTGACTCAAAGTCGTTATAATAATATCTATACGTAAAATACTGCCATTTAGATTGCAATAGGAAATTCTTAATTAACTCGGACATGTTCCAACAGAAGTTTAAATGTGGATCTTCTCATGTTTAAAACATGATAATGCGTAGTGCATGTGTGCCTGCCTATAAAACTGCACAAATGTGCCAAAAGCAAATGAATGTGTACAGTATCGTAATATGTACGCATTATAGTTTTTATTTGTAAAAGTACCACTACAGAAATGAGATCGGTAAGATTTGTTTCGGATTGAATCGAAAGGCGAAGTTATTAATAGATGCTTTAGCAGTTGACATTGAAAAATTCCTACAACTAAATAAATTACACAGAAAGTGAGTCAGAGATTCAAAAATAAAGTGAATTTTAATACTCACTGTTCTTATGGTATTTTATGAAACTGTATCGTAAACTGAAGTTACAATTTTTAGAAAACAATCAATTTGTATTATCTGAGACCGTGAGACTCAAAATTTTAACAGAAATTACATAGGGAGTAATATTAAACAAGATTATTCTGAAAGGGTTTTATTTGTATGACTTCATAGAGAAATTGAAGAAAAATTGCATACACTGCAATTTGATAGAGTAAATACATAGTATGCTTTAATATTTGAATATTGTATCTACATCGTTAAGTAGGATTATAGATACTCTCACTGAGAACTGAATCTCTGAGAAACATTTACACAGTGATATATATACACTTTAAGTATGTGTATGGGGCCGAGTGCTGATTTGGCTTGCATCAGATTTAAACGGGGATGAGTTTAAAA
>JABASC010004176.1:0-12375 GCA_019776185.1 Plutomurus gul | reverse complement strand
AACAACTGGTCACCACAGACACGTGTAGCTTTATCCCATCGGCCAATGCACCGGTAACCATAGAAGGTATGTAAAACTTATATAATAATATTACAAATTCTACCAGCACAAATGTATCTATGGAGCATCCATATAACTTGAGAAAACACTCAGTGTGTACCTATAGGTGTACGTGTGTCCCTGTTGTAGAAGCCAAAGCTAAATGCTAAATCTTCCGGCGTCTGCAATCTACAGAGCCGGGTAGACTGCATAGACGAGTAGTACTCTGTGGCTAGAGTAAAGACAGTTTCGACTCAAGTCTGAAAATAAATCTCCTAGTCCAGTAATCTCTCTACCCATAGCAATTGGAACATCAACCAAGTAAAGCTGAGAGAAGGAAAGAAAATGGTAAAGTCATGCACTTACCGCGTACACTATGTACATAGGAGAAATAGAAAACGACTCTCTTTCCATTGGTCTACTGTACACAAGATACAATCATATGCGATGCCATGTGCACCAAGATGTCGTGTTTCTCCAAAGAAATAGCCTGTATGTATGGATTTAATGTACTAACCGATTCTATCACATTGAATCTATTCCATTTCAATCGCACAGTGGAAACCTTCTATTTACTACACTGTGAGAGCGTAACACCAACCAAAGAAGACACAGAGTGCATCGCCTTATTCACTTCAGTGTATTTGCACAGCTTCCATACACCACACACAGTGGCCACGAAGCCATAATATCTCACAGTTCGTTCAGTCCTTTTCCGATCAGTCAGCATTAAGTAAGAAAGAACACGTAGAACTTTTGAATGCCATTTTCGTAAGTACACAAACGTATTCCATTACAGCTTCCTCGTTTCCTTATCCTGATTTCCATCGAAACCAATTTGATGTGGTCGAGTGCAGACCGGCAGCGTGGTGTGGGTGCACACGAATGCACTGACCGTAAGTCCGTCTGGTCAGTCTCTACACGCGAGTAAATATTTTATCAAACGAAATGGTTCCACTACTTGTACTACAACTGGCATTGAAGATTAGCCCTCAGACATTTTTTGCCCTTCCACTGTGCAACTTTCCTTCGACATGCATTAAGTATTTCTGCGACTGCAAATAAGATGCATTACCCTAGAATACATAAGTCAACGTTATTGCCTCCAGTAGCCCCCAGCATTCGAGACATTGCATCGATCCAATGTCGTACCTACACTATTGGCATTCTCAGGTCTGTGTTGGCTGAATAAATACATAGAAGTAAATATAGAAAGCGAATTGGGTGCGATTGCGGACTCGAAGTGATTTTTGCTCGATGCACACTTGGTAGAGATAAGACAACAGCAATTAATCCGAATCTAAACAGAAAGAAAAAGATGATACGAGAAGATTCAATGGGTGGCTAAAAGAGGAAACGGAGAAGATACGAAACTAAGCTACCTACCAGCGTAACGTTGCTGTTAATAAAACTATCAAAAAGAGACCTTAAGCTAAAAGAGACACTAACGACTTGACTTCGTTCCCCCCTCTACGCTAAAGCCGAAGCAAGAAGAGCACTCTTTCGCTCGCCCTTTCTCCGCCACAGTTTCCACCCGAATGATAATAGTAACGGTTAGTGCAATGGCAATAGGAAAGTCCAAAATGGTTACAGTTACAGCACCATACAGTTAAAAGCAGGTACCTCCATACCAACTGCCTGTATGCTGCTGTAGGAGCAGCAAGAAGGATGTAAATACACGAACGCAGACGACGACTATTATCATTGTGTAACCCTCCTTTTTAACTTTCTCCTTATCTTAGATAGTGCAATTTTCTTTTATGCCAACTGCGGTCGGTGTGAATTATACAGTTTTTATGCTGCTTCTATATGCAATCATTACCTCGGTAGAACGCCGCGTTTACTGTGGTGAAGGTGACTCTAACACGAAGTTATACGTTCGGAGTGAGAGTAATTTGACGACATTCACGTACACTACACCTTTCTACGTGAGAATTAGGGAAAATTTCAATGATGGTTAATTAAAAGGTGCCTAGTGCTCTAGTTTACTTATGTGTGTGGACTGACGGCTCTAATAACAACTCCCTGGCACTTAATCGCACATGTAATTATTTTGATACTGCCTGTCACTCATCCTCGCGTAGAACAAACATGCAAAATACTTGTGTGCCTATAAGAATACAGGTATCAAACTACGTTCTGGCTTTACTATTGTTTATTTAGATGGTAAGTTCTGTAAGACTATTGTTGTACGTGCGGCGCCGTCTCTGAGCCCTACTTTTTTTACAATATGACATGGCTCAGGGTGATGATACCGTTTAGTATGTTACCTTGAACACGAGCCGGAGAGTTAGGACGCATTACCCCAGTTTTATAACTTTGCACAAAGGTTTTATCTTAACCCTTCAAAGTGGGTAACGTCACTGCCACTCCGTACGCAGAGACCGGAGTATACCCACAATTATGGAGCGTTTGTTATTGGAATATTGACTAGGAATTCGGAATTTATATACCTTTGGCTAATCGAAATAATATAAATAGAAAGTAGGTACTTTAGTCAACAATTACACTTCTACGGGAAATTATTTCTTTGGAACGAGAACTATAGTATCATCGATATCGAGATACGTTGATGCTACATTTAACATTTATACAAAGTAACTTATCATTATCATAGGTACTACTTGTAGGAATTTATGTGAACGAGTTAGTGGTACGTCATCAAACAGAAGTACGCGTACAATACTAACACAGTTCCAATCATTAATTGTTCTAATTGTAGACATGCAATTTCTGTGTACTGACAATGCTGAATTCTAAAATTCCGACACATCTACATACTACTTAGTATGTTGAATGTTGCCAGTCTGTCTGAAATGCTGCATACAAAACAATTGAACTGGGAGATTGTGGTTTGCTTTGGTTCAAAAAGCGCACCTTGATTTTAGACTCATCCTCCTTCTGGTTCTAAACAATAACGCAGTTGTTCGAGGAGATAATATACCACTGTCACTAGGAACTAGGAACACATCTCGTAGAATTCTCCGTATTACAATGTAAAATATCAAAGGAAGCAAAGCGATAAAACACGGCATTGCATGCTACAACACTTTTGATTACAGCACCGTCAACACTCTCCACCGCATAGCAGCAAACCATGAAAATATGTAATTTACCTACTATAGTTGATATAGAATTCCAGTGTAGACATTGCGGAGATTGTATTTGTTTGCTGGTTGCTTCGTTTGGACTGTCGCATTTAAATTCAGTATTATGCCAAAACGGTTGAATACCAAATCAAAGAAAACCGAGTCTCTCAATGTGTTACTACACAAAACATGAGCCTAAATGAATTTATGTAGACACTGAACTGCTGGTTAGTGTCTACGAAGCGTGCCAAACCACAGTGGGAAAGTAAAACTGAAAAAGACATTCTAAACCACTGCGTACGTATGTGTGTGTGCAATACTTGCTATTGACTTGGCTTAGAATCCTGCTGCTGCAGACCCGACCGGCTATAACTGGAGTGAAGGCTATTACTGTATTTGACATGCCTTTTAGTTTGTTAAGTTTGTGCAAACCCATCCAAAATTAAGCCTTAGTGAGTACAGCACTCAAACAATACAACTGTATGTACTTTAGCCTCGCTGGCACCGGCCCCACCACATCGCATCTCACCATAATGTATACCTACCAGATATAAGTAGTATACATACTAGTACAATAATATGTGTAGTATTAGTCTGTTACCGTCATATCACAAAGTGGACATAAGCTGAAATTTGACTAGTTCGGCAAACACACTCAAGAACTGTCGAAACCAACTAATGGTAACTATGTTATGTACTGTATTTATGTACGCACGTCAACCATATTGACTTTTAGGAATTCCATTGATTGGCCGAATTGGCAATCCACCGTAAAACACAGGAAGACAGTTCAAATCAATTTGTGGTAAAAGCAGTTATTAGTGCGTGCATGAAAATGGGTGAACAGTCAACTATTTTTGTGTTTGGAGTATCACTGATTTCGTAGTACACGTAGTACGGTTACCCGGATTAATTATTTTAGTTTGAGTATTTACAGCCGTTACAAAGTCTAGTCCACCTTGGAGGCTTCTGAAATTAAAACTACGACGGTAATACATAACATAGTTTTCTTCACTTAAAGTGAAAAAGAAGGAGGAGGATAAGGGCTTCACAAAGGAGAATGCGGAGAAGCCAGCCAAGTTTTTATATATTTCTCTGGGAACACTTACACCTAAAATTCTAATCTAGTCAACCCGATTCTAGTTTAAGTTGAAGTTTCTATAGCTCAAAAGTTAATTCATAATTAAGCACAAGTACACGGTGGACATAAATTACATCTTGTTGCACTAGATGGGAAATGGGGAAAGTAAAACAGTGAAAGTAGGGCTAAGACAACAAACTTTCACTGCGCGTTTACTTTAGTCGTAGCAGCAGCACGTTTAAGTATGCACACGATGTGTAGGCGCATGAATCTCTCCTCGTTGATGTTGCAGGAGATACGAGTTTTAGCCATGCATAAACTAGAGCAAATGGAGAGATGCACCGCAGCCTACGTGTTGTAATATTATATTAACGCTAAACATGACATTAAGGTAAGCCAAGTCAGTCAGGTCAATGAACCTCTGCAGCTGTTTACTAATGGTATCTACACCATAACAATTAATTTCAAGAGGATGAAAAGAAAACTACCAGCTTTCAGCATTACTAGCAGACGTGTTTCCACAATATGGAATTTTTCTACTTACAATTTGAATGTGTATCTTTTATACCTACAGCCTCTATGCAGGCATTTCACTCTCAGTCATAGAAGGAATGCACTCAGCAACTACAAATGCTAACAATCGCATACCGACTATTGTCAACGTGGACTCTTATCAATGTCTGCAATAAAATTGATAAAAGTGAAAGTGGAGAAAACCGCACCTTATGAATTCTTAAAATAAGCACAGGTTTATTGTTTTACAGTCTACAGTCTACAGAACATCAGAATTCCACGCAAATGTACATATTATATAAAATTAGTGTAAGCGCTAAAAAGTCGGAGATTACATAGAACATAGCAGTTGGCCAAATGAAATATGGATCAGCTTGCATATACAATGCATCTGTTTCTCTACGCTAAATAGAAATTTAGCCAGCCAAATATCCTACAAGGCACGCGTAGGAAAATGTTGATGACACCGAAAGTGGGACGAAAAAGCAGAATACATCTCGTTCACTTCTAATTTAATGAATGATACATAATTATTTAATTAATTATTCCGTGCACCCCTTCAGTTCTTTGGTCTAGCACCATTATAAAGAGCATACAACATTCCGTCTAGCCTGCCTAGTCATACCAAACACAGTGTTCAATAGTATTTACTATGATCGTGGCCATTCCACAAACCATACCTCAGTTGTGTTTCTACCCTTAGCGATCCTTTACGATAAATATAAGGAATACCTTCATTTTGTAAAACAGAATTTATAAAAGTTCTGTTGATAATAACAAATGCATGAAAGCAGTGCCGCCCTTAATGGAATTATTCACGCTTTGAAAATCAAACGAGTTACATGAATTCCAAATTTAGCTTTCAGTGAACCACGAAATCATGTGAGCGTTCTGGTCTGCAGTGCAGTGCAACATTTGCTTCCGTTTATTTATTATTTATTCGTTCCTTCAGAATTGCATTCAGTAAGTGGCACACTGTTAGAAAGACAGTTTTCACTTATCAGATAGTATCTATTAAATTCCAACTAAAGTACGCCATTCCATACGTCTGGGTTGGCCTACATACCTTTGAAAGGACCATATGGCTCTTCAGAAGGTAAGTGCAATTTAAAGCAAACAAATTCCGTGAAAAAAATCTGAATCGCCGTGGAAAACAATCGGAATCTTTTACTTGTTCTACACTTAAGTACAGGAAATCAAAGATTTTAAGTAAACTTCTGAGAAGAACGAGTGCAGACAAGTGCGTTGAAAGAAAGAAGAAGAGGAGAAAAGTTGAGTCGAAATTCATAGAACATGTATAAGTAAGTTATAAAGGAAGACATGAAAAGGGAAACTGAACTGAATTGAACTGAAAAGTTCGTATTATTGAAAGAGAGAAAAAGAAAAGAATTGGGGAGTCAAGAGGAAAAGAAGATCTTGACTTGAAGTCGAGAGGATAGAAAAGACAAGAGTGGAGATTGAGAAAATGTTATTATGGGAAGAAAAGCGAGAGCAATTTAAGCTAAGCACCATCTAAATTACATGGCTTCCTTGCCTCATCACGCTCACTACTACAACACACTATAACACAGAACACAGTCCGTTGGAGACGCATCGAAAACTTTCTTTCTACTGCTCGTCCACGTATCCACTACAGACATGGTATCCCTTACAATGCAGTAGTTCGGATACATATGTATGGAAAGTAAATACGTCTTCTTACTCGGTTGTACACTTTGGTTCATTCACGGCATCTTCTTGTCTCATCCATTCCACTGCAGAATTCACTAACACAAACTGGTGTAAATGACTTCCCTGTAAAAGTACCCAACTGAACACAGTTAGCACCATCAGCCAACGACGAGACTAAAGCCAAACTAACTATCTTCATTCTTCTACGTCTACACTTACAAGAACATCAAATCAGTATACAAATTGCATTATATACCTATATACACTACTGTATACATAGGTATGTACTATAGACGGTGTGCAGAATGGAAACCTGGCTAGGGAATATAAAATGGCACATGTACGCAAGAGATATGAGCGTTTTCGCTATTTGCGCTCTCTCATGACGGCTGCCGCACCTGAACTGAAAACAAAGAGTCTCCTACCTCTGCTCACCCTTTTTGCAATGCCCAAATTTCAATTTGTGAAAGTTAAACGTAAAATAAAACAATGTTACGATTATGGCAACAACGGCAGTGGCCACTATATTCTTCTAGTAGTACATGTATACCTTTGGTTTCCCGAGATTTCTGAGGTCGTCTGCCGGACTTGGCGCATTTGTACACTCATGTCACTCACTATTCGCCACTCAACTCAAACTCAAGCTTTCTTCTCCCGATTACTCTTTTGCAGAGAGAAGCTCTGGTAGCTCTGTGTGAACGGTCGGGAGAGGACTTGACTTATAGGCTGAAGTGGATACGTGGCAACTGAAAACACTAATGCTACCTTCACCACTCACACCACTCTATGTACTTCTCCTGCTGCACAGACTACATGGTGGCTACAAATTTTCTTACAGCCATGTCTGCCCTTGCAATCAGAGCTGGTTTCTTGTCCTCACTTGAGAGTTGAAAGAGACAACTGAGGTCAAATCACATCTAATTTCATTTTAGCTCACGTAACTCAACTACTAACCACTTCCACCCAACGTTCCACTCACAATTCGACTTTTCAGTTGAACAAATCACATTGGACCTTTTCTGAGCTCTTTCTTTCTTCCACGACTGAAAAGAGTGATCTTTTAGTCTTCCCCACTACGAGTATTTAACAATTTATTTTAAAGTATTTCGATTTTTCCCATACATACAATCTACAAAAGCCTCTTTGCAGATGTTCACTTCGCCTTCCATCACACAGTGCTCACTTGTATAAGTTTTCATGCTTAACATTTTAGCGATGTTCCGGATTTCTGATACGTAGTAATTGGATGCTAAAAGCACAAATCTCCTAATCCTACTGTTCGAGCCACAGACTCAACCTATGAACGACAGCAAGGATTGAATAGCAGGAAGAGCCGTGGCGCCAGTCGTCAGCAAGACTCAGCAGGTTTAGGATATTAAAGTACAGATATAGACTAGAGAGAAATGTGTTAAAACTCAATTTTTACTTTCAGTTTGAGTTTCATCTCTCCTGAATAATTGATAAACTTGATTCCCAAAATTCATTTTCTCAAACCCAATATTGAGTTTGAGTTTTGGTTTCAGTTGTCCCCCTTCATGAACTTTTTATGTAGTTTAAATTGAATTTAGAGTAGTAAAACGCAACATTAGTTCTTGGTTAGTCTAGGTTAGTTTGGTTACTTTTATTTATTTTGCCCAGACATCGTTGCTTTTAACCGCATTTTTTTGCAGTTATAATCTGTTTTAAGTTTTTGAACCGTATGACCTATTTATGTTGAGGATATAATATGGTAAGATTAGTTTTCTAAGTGTTCTTTATTGATGAAAATGAGTATCCAAATGTAAATGTTAATAAAATGTGTATATGTGTTTTTGTGTGAAAAATTGTATAGAGCCCAGAGAGTTCGTCTTTGCGATTCATTGTTGCAGCCGACACGAAACAGGGAAGAAGCAAAGATTAGTTCTCTTCGCCACGAGTTGTAGATCAGAGGATTGAATTTCTAAAGGACAAAAACAATTGTTTGCTGTGAAATCCGATTAAATTGGAGTGTAAATAAAACTGTTCTTGTTATTGTACTCCGTTGAAAGTACAGAGCATTGAGTTGGTTCCTAGTCCATAAAACTAGGTGGTCCTTCGAAAAGAAATAACATTAATTTGAATGGAGACCTGAGCTGCTGAGGAATTAGGAAGTAGGAGGAATAGGCCGATCGGAAGCTGTCATTGCATTAGAGTTTGGCATAAATAGTTTTGCTAGTCTATCGCGTGTAACTCCGAAACACCTACTTCAAGCTAAAACTTACCATGCGTATAAGCGTCTCGTGTAGATGACTTATCTTATTGTAAGTTCTGTACCAAGTACTAGTCAATACTAAATAACTAGATATACGAATAATAGAAGCTTAAACACAAGTTCTGCCTACATGAAAGAAAGATAAGACGAAAGAAAAATAAATACTGCTAATGTATGCCGATGTAAATACATTACCACACATATGACAATTCTGCACGCATGGCATATCGACGCACGCACTAGCTCTCTATTGATAAATACATAATGTGCTATTATACCATTCCAGCAGAATTCGTTTGACTAAAAATTCTCAAACGAAAATTACTCTTGCTCTATACATATGATAGGTAGAGTTTGAGATTTTAGTAATACTATACATAGGTTTAGGTATGTAAGCAGATAAGCATAAGGGGGACGACATGAAAAAACAGTTTCCACAACACGTATTCATAAAGAAAATAAATTCAAAATGCCAGGGAAGGTAAAGTATACGCATAGGTGGTGGCAGCGTT
Organism: Plutomurus gul; assembly: GCA_019776185.1. NCBI lineage: Eukaryota > Metazoa > Arthropoda > Collembola > Entomobryomorpha > Tomoceridae > Plutomurus > Plutomurus gul. The sequence goes on along the minus strand of JABASC010004176.1, from coordinate 3,240 downwards.
GATTGTAGAGTCATGTCAGACGAGACAAGACAGCCTGACTCATAATCAAGCTTTCATTCTGATATAGATTAGTGTAAGCAAAAGAGTTAAAGTGGTTGAAGAAAATGTACGAAAGCCGAATCTTAATCTAAATCACGTATAGGTAGGTAGTAAGTAGTAATGGGCAGGCGCTCCCCAGTCACTACCTAAGTATGTGAGTAAGAAACTTACTACGACACTATGTAATATGCCTTACTAAGAGTATATAGTCGATGTTATGAGTAGGCTCGTGTTGCTTAGCCCTTTTATTACCAATTCAATCCACTCTTCCAAAAAAGCTGAAGTTGCTTATAGTACGGTCATATTAATAACCCGCCTGGTCGTGAGACCGCCTTATAAAAGGAACTGTTTCTAGGTCCTAAAGTCCCAAGCGAAATCTGGTCTGAAGCCGATCTCAAAGGAAAGTCTCAAGTTGAGACAGTTCCCAGACACGGGACACGGATACGGCAAAGAATCTTCGATCGTACGCTGTTAGTACAATGCAGGCACATAATCCCAATACTTAAGCTTTTCCAACTTCTATTTCACAAGTGAACAATCCACACCTGCTTCAGTTCACGCACAGGCTGGATTTGCACGTACACCTACACGTAGTGCTAGTCTCTGATTCTTCTGATTGCTACAGTTTTCCTGATTTCAGACAGGCTTGTTGAAAGCTACATTTAGCAGGCATTTCAACTTGGTTAATAGTGATACGGTTTTATAAAGGCCAACGACTAGGGGATTCTAGTGTAGTAATTTGAAATGTATAACTTGGATTTCGAAAATAGTAGGCGTAGTAAAACAACAGCTTTCATTTGTAGGTGGAAGTGTCTACATCATACTCAAACGACGATACAGAAACTAATACCGAGAGTGGGCCTTCATTACGTAAAAATTTTTGAGAGAGAATTTTTAACTACATCCGGATCTTTTTATGATGTGTTGTTTGTTCGATTTGATAGCCCTTGTTGTTAACTACAAGTCTGCATCGTTTTTTTCAGGCAGAAAAGACTTCACGGCATTTCTCAGGGGTGGCTTTGTTCCACTCATCGTTGAGAACGTTGTGTTCGTTTTTCTGTGAAACGCTCGTTTTTTCAGGAATCAAAATCCTAAAAGGTCCAAGGGGGCAATACTAGGTGATTTCACAGGTATTTCTGCATTCGGAATGAGCTCCGGACCAAAATTTTGTTTTACAGTTTCGGCTTACTGGGGGGTTTTCTTGGCGGTGTGAGAATGCTTTATCATGGGGAATAAAAACTTTGTCTTCCTCTCCTGGGAACAACTTTGGGATTTCTTTTTCAACCAATGATATCAATATATCGCTCTGTATTAATTTTGCCGTTTTGAGCAACTTTCATAACGCGCCAATGACCATCATCTGCTCACCGAACCTTTCTTTGCGTTGACACACACACTTGATGGGCACATTTTCTCCACGACGCACGTAGCAAAATGATATGACTCCATTGCAGTCATCTACCCTGAAGAGTTCTTCGTCAAGAGTGACGACGTATTCATCCCGCCCAACCGGGTTTCATACAGCTTTCTTGTCTTACGATTCTGGAATTGACTCTTTCGCCATTGACCGAACACTTTTGGGGTAAGCTCTGAGGTCATATACAATCATCGATTTTTCAAGGATTTTGTCCTTTTAGCTATGGGCTGCTTCTTGGGAGGATTTTGAGTCCCTGAGCCTTGGCTTACCTTGTATCACCTTCACAATTGATTATTTTATAGATTAATGCCAAGTTTTAGTTCGTTTTTTATGACACTTCCACTGTAACCTAGTCTGGACAAGTTGTTCACTAACACTTCCACTTCTAGGGGGGCTGGAGGGGTCAAATTTCAATATTTGAAATTTTCAGTGTCCGCTTCTTGAACTGTCTAACAAATGTCGAAAACCCCAATGGCATTTCTTTTCACGGGGAAAATAAAAGCACACTGAAAAATTCTAACGTAAGGATGGCCCACTCTCTGTATAACGTGCACTACATGCGTATAGCACATTTAGTCAATTACTGTAATGTATCTATTCTCTGTCGTGTCGTGTTCCTTCCTTGTGAACTCAAGTTAACCCAACCGAACTCAACTCTCAAGCGCTTTGTTTCCTATTCACTATTGTCTCACCTGTCTCATCCATTGATCCATCCCTTTCTACAAATTCTCTTCCACGAATCGTATTATAATTATATTTTATTATATATAAGTAAAACCATCTTTGTACTACAGATTAATGAAATATAACTGGCACGACGAAATATCACTCAATAATTTTACTACAATTAGTATTGTACATTTAAGTTACAAATTATTTATTATTTTATAATATATTGGTAATGGCACAATACAATGAATAAATATCTATGCGGCTCTGAAAGAATATCCAGTTTTGGTGAAAGCATTATACGCCTAGGATATGATTGTATTATTTTACTTAAGCAATGTTAAGTGAATTTGTATTAGAAGCTGAAAGAAAATCAACTCAACTTCACTCAAAGTCAAAGTCAACTCAATTTATTAGAAATGCCACTCACTTATTGCAGAGCATATCAGAATGAAATCAGAGTAAATGTTGCTCTCACTCAACTTTCCTTTCATGTATTCTGTCTAAAGTCACCTCTCTCTCTCTCTCTCGCCTTAATGCACCTTCTGTCACGTAAGTCTTCCACAGCCTGTACATATAAATGTATAATAATAACCAGGAAGTGTACTCAAACAGGAAGCGACTAGTCTAGAGCGTACAAATATCAAATCAATGAGGGGTATAAAATAAAAGTGAAATACGGATAAGATATCCGTATTTCACTTTTACAATCATAGCCTGCAAATGGTCGTGCAATACGTTCCACCACCATCTTGTTGCATCAATATACACTCAGTGCTACTCTACACCACTTTACTTCCTACTTCACTGTACTAATGCTGCTAATAGCTCAGGTAAAAGCATTCATACATTTAATCAAATTTCTACCCACTTTAGTATATGTATAAGTAGTATAGTTGATCCTCAATTTCCTATTTCTAATTAATTACTGGCGCTGCAACCGAATCACTCACAACGTCAGTAACAACGCAAATTCGAGTTCAGCACAGTGTTTCACCTCCGAACGTCTATTTGAAAAAAAGGAAGCCACCAAATATTCAGATACGGACATCTAAACATTTGTAATCGTTGTAAGGTGAAAAATTTCCGATTTGTGATTTTATAAGACACATGTG
>JABASC010004175.1:0-12376 GCA_019776185.1 Plutomurus gul | reverse complement strand
ATACGAGATAAAAGTGGTCAGGGGTTTGCACTTGCATTGTTCCTTATCAAATATTTCATTGCCTTTGTGTGAGCGGTGGACGAGGCAGTTCAATCAGTTATCTCTTACCCGTTTATTTGGTTCAGCCCACTGACAAATATAATGATATAAAAGACATCGAGACACACATCTCGATGGGGTGAGAGTCCAGGTAGCAAATAGGAAAACAGATTGGATAATTAATTGAATTGAATTTATTTATTTAATATTTCGTTCATAAATGGGTAAGGCAAAGGCTTCAGGCGAAGGGAATGATATAACATGCACAAAGGGCACGATTCCTTGAAAGGAGGATTTACCTTTGACTTTTGTAAATATAAGATGAGAACTATATTAGCGACTAGATTATTCTGGGGCTAGTTGGAATAATAAAAAGTTCGGAAGTCAAATGTACATATATAATTTCGTATTCCATATAAAATTTTTTATTGATAATTAACAAATTCTTGTCGGATAATTTTATGAATACTTTAATTGTATTTGTAAATTCGTTTTTACCGGTACGCAATTGGTTTCAATATTTTAGACATTACGTAGAGTAAAAACAAATTTCGAATGTCTCAATTCAAATAAATCGATCCAAAACGTTGCATTTACGTATTGCTCAAGATAGTAGTACAACGCTTGCAGATTCAAGTTGTCGAACTCCTAGCTCTAGCAGAAACACAATGGATGAGTGCGGCAGTTACCTTTTGTTTACATAAAGATTAATCGACGTAATTAAATTAGGCATTTTATACGTAAATAAATTGGGTATTTAATACGCAATTTATTCAGTTAATGCAAATTTAATTAATGCTACATTTGATATGTTGACTAGTTAGTCCCCTTTTTATTATAACGATAACTTTGAAGATGTTATAGGTTGTAAGGTAGCTGCTTGAGTGGTATATAAATAGATGTGTGGCTAATATAGTTGACGTTGACGTGCACGAGCGATGATTAAATAGAGAGCGTCGAAAGTCGAAATACTACCTAATTTTGCAGTTAAATGTATAATAAGATAAAACGATTAAAATGGGGAGGTTTAGTGTATTAACCTTGAGATTGCGTTTAATGTACACAATATATTCGATGTTTCCCATTTAGTTGTTTGTATTGTTTATTTGTTGTATAGTAGTAATAGTATAATAACAGTAACAGTAGTGTTTGCTCGGGTGCGTCATCAAATCAGGATTTAATCCTCCAGCATCCAAATTGTACAAGTACATTGCCTACTACAACAACTGCGATTGAGCGTGTGTATTTATTTTTGCAGTAGTGGAACTTGTGTGTGTGTACAAAACACTTGTATTCGTTTGTTCGTAGTAATAAAGTATTTATTTAACAGATTGAAGGATCATATCTGAAAATTGGCTCTGAGAGTTTGTAAAANTTTAACAGATTGAAGGATCATATCTGAAAATTGGCTCTGAGAGTTTGTAAAAGGATTGATATAAAAAATCATGACTTGGACTTACAGAATAGAGTGGATATAATAAAGTACGGTCAATTGACGTGGGGGATTTGTGAACTCTAGTTTTTGTTAAGTTGATAAAGTCGTTGGCTGATTTCTAAAAATAGAATGAATTCATTGTACGAAAAAATTCATTTGAAATAAAATTTGTGGAAATAAACGTCTAAAAATGTGTTCTAATTAATTTTCTTTGTTTGCAGGTAATTGACAACACTCTACACCACAAATGTCACTATGGACAATGACAGACTACGTTTAATTTATGGAGATGGATCATCCTCCTCCAATTCTGGAGCAAATACTTCTCCCAGAGGAGGTTCCCCGCTGAACCGTGCTTTGAATAATCAACACTACTCTCAGCCAGCATCTCCTCACAATTCTCAACCGTTGCCGCCTCCACCGGGATTTAACTCTTTCAACAGTCCACCTGGACAGCAATTTCAATTTCCGCAGACTCCAGCTCCTGGATTTCAAAATTATTATACGGCTCAAAATTTCTACGCACCTTCTTTCCCACCAAACTTTCCCCACAATGGGCTGGGACAGAGTTCTGTACCTCAATATAGCAACATGCCCCAATACTATAATCAGTCTCCGTTCGTTCATCCCATGTCGCACATGACGCATCACAATGTTTACGGATCGAATGGAGTGAACGATGAATTGGAACACACAATGAATTTGCTTAGGGCGTCCGCTGCGGGAGCAGGTGTTCCCCCGCCGTCGACACCGAATCTTACCAGAGACATTTACAACAACAGCCCTACGTATTCACAACATCAGCAACAAAGTAGCGCTGTGAATAGCCCAGTCTCCTTTGATGCGAACACAGTGATTAAACCGATGATAGAAAATATTGTTGGAGCCAGGTCAATGTCCAATGGAACTTACACACATTTCGCTCCAAGTTTTTCAACGGCGACTCCTACATCTCCAACGTTGACGAGACAGAGCAACAATCAGAATTTTTCAGTGGATTCAGTCGTGTCCCCTGTGCAAAATGATAGCAACGACGTGGAAGATAACGTTTTCCCTGAGACTCAACTCTTACAAATTGTGAATCGAATGAAAGAAGTTGGAGTCTTTCCCACAGTCGGTTCTCCTACACCGATGGACGTTAGTACGCCCGCACCACTGTCACCACCAGTGCAAGTGCAAACACATATCGTTCACCAACCTGTTGTTGTCAACGGAAAAGAGTCACCTGTCAATGTGAATAATGTGTCTGTGAGTCACAACAGGTCCACAACCCCAAAGGAACCTGTTGTGGAGAATATTTCTAGACCTCAAACTCCCGGAGTAAGAATTCAATTTCAAAATTTTCGAATGCTAAAATAAATTGTTGTCTAAATATTTGAACGTGATTTTTTTCTGTAGCAAAAGCCGTCCTATTTGGAAATATTGACGAAAAGTGGACCAAAGGGAGGTCCCACCACAGCTATCTTCCGCAAAGCCTCGCTATCGACATCGCCATCTCCAACCTCTCACCCAAACTTATCTTCCACCAATGGAGATTCTTTTAATCAACAGCACATTCAAGGGTCGTACAGGAAATCAGGTGATTCTGTGCTCAGTTCAACATCTTCAACTGCTTCCTCGTCTTGTGCATCCGCATCATCGAGTCCTGTGACAAAACCAAAGTTGATTTCATCCAATGCTTCAGCTTCATTCTATCAAAATACAGCTAAAGGAAAAGAGAATTTTGGAACTTCCTCTGCCAACTCTTCTGGCCATAATTCTAAGCAATCTTCGTCCAAAAACACGCCTTTATCAACTCCCACTCATTCGGTCGGCTCAACTTCAAACTACAGCACTAATTTACCCCATGGACAAAAACAAAAATCATCGACTCTTAATTCAAGTGAGAATCAGCGGAAAGTTCTTATTTCATCACAAAATCATGTGCCTGGCGACAAAGTTACCAAGTCAGCTAAAAAGAATAATACTCAGCAGCAACAGAATCAGTTTGAATTCGACATTGAAGACTTGGATGACGAAAACGATAATGGGTCGAGTTGGAAAACAGCTGCAGGGAAAGGAAAGTCGCCCCAAACGCACAACAATAACAACAGCATCCACAGCTACAGCAATAATAGCAAAAAGGTTCCAAATGGAAACTGGAGTGGAAACAATGCAACCACCACCAATGAAATAAGCAACACCGTAACAGTGCAAGCTAATGCAAACACCACTAATAACAGTACTTCATCTGAGAGGAAGTCTTCAACAACATCCGGCTACATTTCTAATGCAAGTTCTTCTTCTGGAGGATCTACCAATTCCGGAGCTAATAATAATAATAGCAGTGGTGGGGGTGGTGGAGGAGGAGGAGGAAGCAGCTCTGCTCAGTCATCCAGAAAGGCACGAGATAAGGAAAAGCCCAGAAGTCGAAAAGAAGGTTTGTGAATTAAATTATGTTTTAGTATTACCCCTTACGCCATAAAACTATTTGAAGGCCTATTCCTTTTCCATTTTAAAGCTGGCAAGTTTTTAGTCCTTTGAGAGAAAAGTTGAGAGGAAGTCCGAACTTTTGAGTTCGGTTACTTCGTCTTTACTTATTCATTATGCACAAGGGAACTCACGTTTACTGCAAAGCTGATTGTAAGTCTTGTAACTAGTAGAGTTTAGCTGTAGGAAGTGGTTCGCTTTCACGGCTTCCTTTCATTCTGTTCCACACACAATATCAATGTCGAACTCTGTACGAGTGATCTTTGTATTGATCCCTAGACGTGGCCGTGTGCAATTGTGCATAAGCGTAATGTGTAGTAGGTAAGCTGAATCGCAGTATGTAAAAGTGTTCGAACAGCAAAGGAATGAATGAGAAAAAGGATGAAAAGGATTTTTTTTATAATAGATGAATAGAATGTGAGATAATAGAGTAATTTGTTGGGTCATAGGTCTAGAAGGCAGAAGGTCTGTGCTTATTTATGTGTACATGACGTAAACAGAAACATTATTCGTAATCGTAATCACTTGGTGAATTTTGAGAAGCGTGTAAAACCAAAGATTTATCTTTTTGTGCTATTTGCTGTCTTTTTGCCAGCATTATATGAAGCATCCAAGTCCGATTGGGGTAGAACTTTAAGAAGAGTGTACGTGTATCTTCTGAATCTATTACAATTTGGATTGCAATTCTGTGCATGTGGTAACTTCATCAATCTGTGCGTGGGCAATGGCCCTTTTTGAGTTATTTATTATTCTGCTCATTCCCATCGTCGTGTTGGCGTGTTCCTCTTAAGTTGTTCATGATAACTACACATAATGCTGGAAGTACGCAATAATATAATCGTTATTAGTAGAGGCCGGAAAAGCAGGCAAATGCTTATTCTATATGCTTCTTCCTATACTCTGTGTGTTTACATGTTTCACAAAAAGTTGAAGCGATATGTTGAATATTATAGTGCCTTTAAATGCTTTTTTTAAAGCTTTTTAGTGTCTATGCCAAGGCATTGCCTATTCTTCGGTTTTTGGCCATTGAATGCTTGTTTTTCGAATTTTTAAAAATGTCAATTTCCCACCTTCAAATGCTTATTTAAGATTTTAGTTCCTATTAATGCCTTTTTGGACATTTCAGCGAATTTCTCCAGAAAGTTTTTTTGCAAGTGCTCTTTTGCATGCCTAATTCGGATTTTTTAGTGCCTAATTTTCCTGCCTCTAGTTATTAGACTCTAGCTGAATTGATCCTAGAATCGCCTACGCTTTCCACCGATATTTTAGTAGTAGTCAATCGTCTCAATCGTGAAAGTGGTTTAATCACAAAGCCAGCCTACTCATGCACGTAGTACACATTAAAACTTATTTACTTCTGTAACTTTGCCTTTGAAAATGCTTTCTCTTTTTGCCCTTTAGGGAAGAGACTTTTGCTAAGCTCTAAATACGGATTAACTATGTGCATTCAGTTTAATCTGTCGCCTAAGCCGTCTGTCAATAGTTATGAATGAGTATTATTAAAGCATTGATATAATTATGTGGTAGAAGGACCTTGGCAAGATTTTGAAAATGGATTCGAGAACAAGTAGAGAGAGAATGGGTGTACATTAATTTCATTTGAAATCTCAAGTTGTGTAATGTTTTCATGGTCGTCATTCCTATTGATAGACCGTGTGCAGCAACGTAGAAAAGAAATAGGAAGTGAAAGCAATTTAGAAAAGTGGAACTTAATAGCTACTTGATAAATAGAAGTTGATATCGATTTTTATATATCTTACACAATGGCTCTTTTTAAGACCTTTATTTAACAGGGGTCTGAAATAGATACGAATTACGAATTGAATGAAAACACAAATCTTCCATCATGAAGAAAAGGGCAAATGAACAGTTGAAGCACGCAATCAACCCTTTTACACTTCTGTCTGTCTGAAAAAAGCTGTTGTTTGTTCGTGGTTATCTATTCGTTAGTAATCTTTAAATAAAGAGTATATAGGGATCAGGGTTTCGTAAATCACACTTTTCCAGCTAAATTTCCAACACCGTGGGATTAAATTCTGTGATTAAATGTGATGGGATAAATTGGTGTCACCTTAATCACGAAAAGCGTCTCTGTGATCAAACTTTTAAAAACATTAGGTCACAATAATTAATCCCACTGAGATAATACACCGGAAACCCTATGATAGTTTGAAAGGCAAATGGCGGTGTGTAATATGTAAATTTGATTTGGTGGCGGAATTGGCCACCCGCCCTGAGAATGCCTGCGTGCAAGAAGGTTCTAATGTTTGCACTATCAACTATCAGTGAAATAATAATTTCGTAATTTCGTTCGACAACAAACTAAACTCACTCTCATTCTTCCGATTACGCTAACGCACTTGATTTTTTCTTGTCTGCGCGGACTCCTGATAGAATTGGAATACAGAGACCGCATAAGTGAGACTTTATTAGAGATGATAGCCTTGGTTTGCGTGATAATAGCCGCAAGCGTTTTTTTTGTATTTATTAGGCAAGTTTGTGGCTTGTGGATCGATTACGTGTGGTAGAGAATATTTAGAAAAGGAAAACAACTTTTATTAGTTGAACGTTTGTTCTCGGTCGAACAAGAGTCTACTAGATCAGAACTCAGAACGAATTCAAATGAAAGAAGAAAATAAACGTTGAATTGACAACCAATTTCATACAATGTATTTGCATCCATCCATTCCACCATGTTTATAGGTACTTTGCAAAGAATGGAATTATTTTCTACTGTCCTTCTCTTTTTGGGATTTTGTTCATTGGCGTAACTGACATGGGGATTGCGTCGCATTCGGCTCCAAGCGGGTGAACTATATCAAGTTTTTACGGGAGCTTTTCCAGTTAGGCTTTTCAAAGAGTTGGAAGGGGGAGAAATGCTTGCGGGTCTTTACATTTACGCTCAGGGGCGCATCTAGAAAATTTTCCTAGGGGGCGAGACCAAAACACGAAAGTTTGTGCAGGATAGTGCGAAATTTAGGCATTTTTCGTATTAATTTTTACTTTTTTCCTATTAAACTTTCTTTCTGGGGGTGACCGTCCCCTTCGCCTCCTAGATCCGCCTCATTTATGATTCTGTTCTATTAATATTTTACGCATTGTATATAGACTCAAAAATCTGATTTTAAATACAATAATAATAAATGTATTTGGTGCCGTAATTACAATTTTATGGATATTCTTATGATACAATTTTAGATCGAAACTGTGTGGTACGAAGAGTAGAACAGTTGACAAAGGTATGGCTTGGACATCTTGTTGTTGCTGTCACATGGCTGTGGAGTCTTGTCGTGGACGTAACCGTCCTCTCATTCTCACTAGGTTACAACATGTAAGTGATTTTTTTTGGAATAACTCGAATAACCACAACGCAATCATCAATCGTGCCATATAGATAAATAGAAAAAAGAAATAGATAATAAGCTTATCATGGCTCATGGCTGTAAATGGATTATTTTGTTTTCGTTTGCAGTTTACAAGACTTGATTTCATGGTGGCAGGTTAAGGCTTTACCAACATGTCGAACGAAATTTTTCAATCTCAAAGAGAGTGTGATTACGGTACTGCAGAAAGTTAGATGGAAAGGTTTCTCGGGGAAAGAGAAGAAAGCATCTGAAGATGGGGGATTCGCTGCGGGGACAGCCGGCAGAGGAGACAATGACGATTTACTTTCTTTAATGGGACCTGAACGTAATATAACACTGCCAGTAAATGGGGATGAAGCTTTGAAAAGATTACATAGTGTGAAAGGTCAAGATCCTTACAGGTACTGTCCACATTTCCATAGATGGCCAAATTACATGTAATTAGTAATTGAGATGTAATATAATTAAAATGTAATTGGGCCATCTATGCGAGATTTCAAATTTGACATGTCAAGAGCGGACTACGTTTGTCAGATGTATAACGCTTTTTTTACCATTAGCATTCTCGGCGTGAGAAGTGATTGTTCGGATGAAACAATTCGTCGTTACTACAAGAAGCAGGCGGTTTTAGTTCATCCCGATAAGAATGTAGTTCCTGGGGCGGAAGAAGCGTTTAAGATCCTTGCCAGAGCTTTCGAGCTTGTGGGTGATCCGGTGAAGAGAATGGACTACCATCAAAAACTTGTCCAAGCTCAAGCACAGGAAAAAGTTTTTGGTGACATAGGGAATCTCTTTGAACAGCTGAGAAAAAAGATGGAGGCTGCCTCCAGTTCTATTCGGTAAAAATGATTACTAAAAATCTTTCAATTGATTGAAGGCACTTTAATAATTCACCACATATTGCTTAAATATAAAAATTTCTCATTTACTTATTATTTAACAAAGGTGTACAAAATGCAATTCTCGTCATCAGAAAAATCGCACAGACCGACCTTTGTTTGCTGCCAGGTTTTGCTTGCAGTGCAGAATTCACCATGCAGCAAGAGAGGTTTGTCGTCATGCTAAAAGTTGCAAGTTTGTATGTTACATCATTCGTCACCAGAAAAATCGCACAGACCGACCTTTGTTTGCTGCCAGGTTTTGCTTGCAGTGCAGAATTCACCATGCAGCAAGAGAGGTTTGTCGTCATGCTAAAAGTTTCAAGTTTCTATGTTACACGTCATTTATTGGATTATAAATACACAATTTTGATTTGAATGACTTTAGGGAGATCTCTGGGCTGAGAGAAAAGGACTTTTTGGCTTGTCTTGGCATTACTTTGCCTGTATGGATTGCCACATCTGGGAGATAAACGAATGGGCAAAATGTCAAAAGAAAAATCTTCTACATTTAAAACCGGATTCTCATAGTGTGATGTATCGACTTGTGGCTGGTGCTGGGAATGGAAACCAAAGCTCTCAAGGGCACGGAGGAAATACCGAAGATCAATGCAGTGGTAACGTGGAGCCAGACAACGACGATTGGGATTCGCTAATAAGTAATTTGTGCAAGGGACCAAGTTGTTCAACTAGCAGAAATGGTGCTAATCACCATCATATGGGAAACGGTAGTTGCTGCGCAGGAGGGACTGGTAATTCTGGAAACGCTGGTGGAGCTGCCAAAAAGCGTAAAGGAAAACGAAAGTAAAGCGAACGACCCTCGACCCGTGTTTCTCACACACTTACGCAAAATGTAGAAAAAGTAATTAGAATCCCAGAACTGTTTAGCTTTAGGACTATGAAACATTTACATTTTGTACAAATATTTCATCATACAACAGCTATCAATTACAATAAGGCAAAGAAGTTCAGTTGTTTTTGATTAGTGGAGACTAAATATTACTGCAAAATATTAATTGACTTGAGATATTTATTTGTAGTAAAAAAAATCTTCATATCTTTCATCATCTCCGTGCGACTCCTAAAACGTGTTGTTATTAAGTTGTCGTTCATATGTTATACGTATTTATTGTAAGAGTATGGCTAAGAATGAATAATACATAGACCTGTGAGTAAATAAGAGGGGCTTGATAGACTTTTGTATAACATGACTTGTATTGCTAGCACAAATCCGCCAATGCGATTTCTTCAAAACTAATGGAAAAAGTGTTAAGCAAAGGGATGAAGTCATATTCGTGTTATTTTTTTGATTAGCAATTCAAGAGCAATGAGTTATGTTTTTTTTTCAAGTTGAAAGACTCGAAAAATTGTATCTAGGTGTAATTGTATACCAATATTGTTAATGTAACTTTAGTAATACTAATATTAATAAATAATAATACATGTGGTCCTAAAGACTTGAAAAATTGTATCTAGGTGTAATTGTATACCAATATTGTTAATGTAACTTTAGTAATACTAATATTAATAAATAATAATACATGTGGTCCAATTTTGGAATGCAATGACTACTACGGTCACTCTGAAATGAATTTCGTTTTGAATGCAAAGAATGATCTTGGCTAGTCGATTATTACGTTTCCCCCCTAAATACTTTTATTCTTCCTATCTCTACTTCCAAAATAAAAAATGAAACTTTAATAACACTACTACTACCACAAGTACCTATTTAAAAATACCTATATCTATAACAAACCTACCTAAATATGTGTATCCCTTTTATTAAGAGTGGAAGAAAGAAATAGTGTATGTATATTTACCAACAATTACAAAGTAAACAACAGTTAGTGATGAATTCAACAAATTTAACAAAGTTGTAATGTGTAACCGGTTAATAATGCGGAAATCTTTACGGTGGCAATATATACTAGACGGAGAGGATAGAAAAGTCATATGTGGATCACAACATATAGTAGTGGAAGAAAGTTTTACTAAATAATTATTACATACTATAGTAGTTAATTAAGAGGGTTATTATAATTGTCCGTACGAATGCGTAATCAAAATGAATGTTAATGTTAGTGTAAATTAGTGTTTACTTATTACTATAAGCAAGATATTCTTGATTTCTAAGGCTAACATCTTTACATTATATACAAAAACGAATTTTCATATTTCCTTGCCAAAATTGCAGAGAAAAACTGAGGAAACTATGAAGAGCTTCTGTGTCTGAGATTTAATAAAAAGGCCTGCTATACTGCTTTCTTAAGATTTTAAACAACGTAGTAATTTTTAAATCACAGTCTCTTGATAAGTTTTACTACATATTTGCTTAAAAATGGTTTCTAAAGTATTATGGGGTGGTGCATATTCTGAAGGGTTACAACAATAATGCCATATTTTGAGTAAGAAGAAGCAACAAAAACATGTTTTCTTTATTTAATTTATCTATCCTTACATATTTTTTGGTAGGAACATTCAGTTTAACATTTTAACTGTTCTTATTATTAGCATGCGTAATAATATATGTTTATGAATGTTGTTGGTAGGTCGTACTTCTTAACGAGTTTTCGTTTTTAAATGTATTTTTTATTGTCTAATAATTTGATTTTAATTTATGCATGCATGTTGTTTGTTAGTTGTAGTTTGTGTGTGGAAACGAGAAACTATACAAGAAAACTTGAGTTGTCCTACGTATTTATTCATAATGGAAGGTAAACGTTATATGCATCTGATTGAAATGAATTTAGAAGTTACGTCAATAAATATATAAATGTCAATTTTTGTATTTTAACGATCTGTTTGTTTGTACATATAAGAAATATTATTTCCAAAGTGTATTATGATCATCCAGTCATAATAGTTGAAATAATTAATATCGTGAAATGTGAAGTATTAAGCCATTTTTCTTTAAAGTTGCTATTAAAAATAAATTCTACTATTATTACCACTACTTTCTAAAAACTCTTTTGTTCTGTATGCCGAGTTAGTGTCACATTATATTATCTTCTTGAGAATTGCGTTTGTAGTCTTTACTAAGTTATAAATTTGTACTGCAAATCAGTGTAGGCACGTATGTAAGTTTACAATAAAAAATCATGTTTTCATATTTATTGCAATGATTCCTCGGGCCGTAATTTTCGTCATAAATATTTCAAAAATAGGAAACCATTCATTTCAATTCTTACATAGACTTTGAGTTGAATTCTTACATGTTTAATAGTGCAATTTTTACAAAAATTTTGTTTGCGGGTGATAATTTTACAATGGTTCATTATCCTTACCAACCTTTGACCCTATACCAATATGAACTCGAGATAAAACAACCTAACGCACCTTATACATTAAATTAGGCATTACATATTTTAATTTGTTTCTAAAAATCTGACAGATACCGTGGTTTCACCCAAAGATGCCAAAATGTATGCATCAATTGCATGGTACATTTTTCATACGTGAATGAGAACAGAAGATTTTTTAAACGGTTGTGTGAAGTTACCGAATGTCGAAGCGAAGCTATAACCTGTTCGGAGATCTGTGGAAGCGTCATAATTTGAAATTTAGCTATTCATTCATGAGTTAGCAATTTCAGTAATCATTCAACGTTAGTAAGTATAATATAATATAATAGTGAGATAATCGGACTTGTTTTTGTATAGTAACTGTCATTTGTCACCGTCACCAAACATTAGAAAGAGAGCTAACGTTTCCGGGAATATTAATATTGTCAATTATTCAAACAATGGAGTGTCTTATCGGAATCCGGTTTAACGACTTTGTGCTAGTGGCGGCTGACACGGTGGACGCTCGGTCAATTGTTGTCATGAAGCACGGTAATCAATTAAGATTCAAATAAAAATTATTATATGCATTGTCCGATTGTTGATGTGATTTGTACAAGGAGAATCCGAAAGGATCTATCTACAGAAATCCATTCTTTGTTTATTGATTTATAATAATAATTTTGAATTTTTAAAATTTCAGATGTAGATAAATTCCATCAGATGAGTGACAAGCTACTCATGGCAGTGACCGGAGAAGCAGGTGATACTACTCAGTTTGCAGAATTCATACAGAAGAATATGCAACTGTACAAAATGAAAAATGAGTACGAACTCAGCCCGAAGGCTGCAGCCTTTTACACCCGAAAAAATTTGGCGGAATACCTCAGAAGTCGTGTAAGTGACAAT
>JABASC010004174.1:0-12391 GCA_019776185.1 Plutomurus gul | reverse complement strand
ACGTGAGCCTATTGCAATGCGTCATTCCTATCTTTCGTTTGGTACAAAGTGTTTCACGTTTCCTGGAACTGTTATTCTTCTGTCATACATACACAGTACACATATAATGTTTCCTGGACTCTGTGCCCTGCGGCCAGATTAAAATTAAATCCGACAGTACACAGAACTAAGATATTATTTGCTTTACTCTTTAGTATGAGTAGAGCAAGTTCTAACGTAGCAAGAACATCAGAAAAAGATGCATCTACTGTTTGTGTGTCTGTCTAACATAGTTCTATCTAAGGTTAACCTTAAAGATGAAATTAAGAATGTATGATGATAACAAATTATTATTTCTATTTCAGCAATGTCGTCACGCGAGCCATTCGAGAGAGCCTATAGACTGGGAAATCTGTTGGGTCAAGGAGGGTTTGGCACTGTGTATGCCGGAATGAGACTGAGAGACGGTCTACCGGTCAGTAACTTTTGCACACTTTTATTTCCTCGACTTTTTATGCCTAAGCTTAACTCATATCGATAATTTAATCTCCAGAGAGTAAGAAAGTTGTGCTCTATGTGTTTGAATTGATGAATAAGTGGGCGACGGAGAGGATGAATGTATTTTCCTATTACAATCTGTTGTGTAACGGATGGTTATACTACCTGAGAGACACAGAGAGCATAAGATTTGTATTGCGTATTTGATAATGATGCTGACTGCTACTTGTCTTGTTGCTGCGAGTGAGGTGGTTAAAGTGAAATTCGTGGGTCTCTCTCTAACGTGCATTTGGGGGCTTTTGAGAAGAAGACAGGACAACTCATGTCAAGAGATTCAATAGACATGAAGACAAGACAAGGCAGTCAGCCGATTTCTCTTTTCACGTTTACCATTTCCACATTGCACTAAATGTATAATGTAATAACTAAATGTTGCTAAGGCATTGGAATGAATGTGCTCTATGCACACGAGAAGTGTACGTACGTAAAATTACAGTTCGCAGTAATCCAAAGGCTAGGCATGACCCACTTTGAACAGATCCAACTTGTAAGAAACTGAACTGTTAAAGCTTTAACGATAAGTATTTAGGTAGTGCGTACTACTTCATTGCATCTTATTCTCTCTCCATTCACTGCACAATACAATATCCCCTTTTATTATCAAAACAGAGTCTTACAATATAATGTAGCCGAGCAGGTTAGAATAGTTTTACTCCTCAGTATTTACTCTGTTACTACTTACTACTACTACTATTACTACTACTAGTTACTACTACCACTACTACGTACCACTCATCATACCTACTACCTACTACTACTAGTAGTACTACTACTTGTTCCACTGATCATTACGTACCTTGCTGTGCAGTGTAGGTGGATGTGGACCAAAGACGTGTTTTCCCTCCACAACAAAAGGGAATCATTATATTATGCACTCATGTTGTTACCTATGTACAATACATGTGGAAGCCTAAAACCTTTTAGTTACGTGCATTATGTATGGATAGGCTTAAATTTTAACTTGCATAAATGCAAGAGATGGTTTATCGTTAAAAAATGTGGAAATGTAAACAGCAGTTTGTAGTCAATAAATTGTGTCTGTGAAAGCGGATTGCAATAAGAATAAGAGTGTGTATTGGGATTTCCCTCATGATTACACATTAATTAGCACAGATAAATAAATGCTTGAATTTTCTGTTTACAGGTGGCCATAAAGCATGTCTCAAAACTGAAGGTGACGGATTGGCGACTTGTAAGTCCATTTTACTTTGTCTTTTATAATTTATTGATGATAGTTTATTCAGAGCTGAGTGCAACAAGAAATCGTTTCACTTGCGTTCACTCTTCAGAGTTATTAAATCTATGTTTCGCAACGTTTCCGTTTTCAGTTGCTTTTATTATTTCATGATGTCATTACATGACATACGTACCTGTATTGTTCGGAGACTTCCACAATGCAGATAGACTATATGCAGCATAGACTCACGGTGGACAAATTATTACGACTACTAGCTACATAAGTATATATGTGTTTGTGTGCTGTAATTTATTACATTATTTATGCACAATAATGTTGTTATGGGGCCCTCGCCCTTTGCCACATGTTCTTTTACAGTTTATAGTACAATAGGACAGAGGCACTGATGTTCATTGAAAAATTTCACTGTCGTCGCTCAATTTCATTCATTTCATTCAAGCTCATCATCACATCACATTTGTTTTTCATTGATTGTGAGTCAGGTTAACTCTGAATGAGTTTTGTAAACAATTGCGGCAGAGATGAGAGCTTCCTGATGTTCATATTATTAGAAACGTAATGCACAGGATAGGCGCACAACAGAGCGCGAGCGAGCGGTGTCTCCTATGTAATAATAGCTAGCTCGTGTTTTTTCATCACAACTTAAGCCTTCTACTATTTAAGACTATACGTTTATCTTTTGTTATTGTGGCAATTGTGTGCTCTGTGAATTTACGTTCGCCAGAACGTTCAGTTTATTTTGCTTGCGTTGTTGAGGTAGTAGGAGGATTTCATCATAATTTTAGGTTGTGTATGCTGAAGCTGAATCATTTCAATGTGAAAGGGCGTACGGCGCGATAAAATCATTGAAATTTCTGCTCGTTGATCTATCATCGTGTGGGTACACTAGCAATACCTACCTGTGTTACCTACCTACCTACGCACACATCCTTATTTTTCTAACGTTTGCTCACTTACAAACTTACATGGGTACAGGAACGAGCAAAAACGTTTCTTCGATCGTCAAGGAACAATGCAATAGCACGGTAATGGCATTTGAATTTTATTCGTGTCGTTAGCTAGAAGAATTTGGCGCTCCTAAATTCGAGGATATCTTATAAGATAGAAATACCATGTGTTGGGATAGGCAAACGTTTGTCATTCTATTGGATTGAGTAACAACACAAGTGGTAGTTAAACAATATCGTATTTAGACTTGTTATTTATTTACGTGTTTAAATGACCTTTAGTCGTCAATCGGAATGTAGCACAATGAAATGAAAGTATTAGTAAATAGAATGCCAACGAAATTGACGTGTCCAAGATACAAATACTACTGCACGTATATTAATAGCTAGATGTTTGTACATTTAGCCTTTTGGTAATAAATGAACTGCTCATCAACAACATGCACATATTATATATATAGTATAGTATGTACATATACATAGGAGAAGAGCGCAGAGCTGCCCCACACACTAGTCATTACCAGGAATAAAGAATATTTAATGATGAGTGATGACATCAGAGCTCCGCCGCAACGTGAACACTTAGGCTTAGGCACTCAAAATAAAGAGTTTGTGTAACTCTTCGTGAAGGATGGGTTGGACGTGTGTCTCTGTGTCTATGGCATTCCTCCCGAATTGACATTAAACGCTATCGTGCTATATATAGGTATTCTTTTATGTATGACTCAGAATCATGTGTCTCCTAAGAACATATAGATATTAGCTACGACAGAGATCTTAAATAATTAGCGTTAAGCTGCGGTTATGGCTATAAATAGATTTGTAGTAATTATTCATGAGAGTATTAGAGGTTGACATATAGCTCCAGAACAAAAGTGCGTAGGGATTTTGTCACAACGACCACACCACAAGTCAATGTCTGTCACTGTGTGTCTGTGAAATATGGACTAGAAGGTTTTTTAATTGTTTTTCAACGACAGCCATTGGGTTTTATGTGGGATTTGTTGTTGAATTTATTCACGTTGCACAATTTTAGCCTTATGTTTTTTAAATGTATTTAAGTTAGCCTTTTAAATCATGTGACTAATGAAGTTGAATGTGTTTTTTTGTCAACAGCTGAACAATCATCGTGTGTCCCTTGAAATCTACTTACTGTCGAAGGTATCTCACATCGAAGGAGTAATCAAACTGCTCGATTGGTACGAACGCCACGACAGCTTCATCATAATCATGGAGCGACCCGAACCTGTTAAGGATTTGTTCGACTATATAACTGAAAAGGGAATTCTCGAGGAACAGACGGCTCGTGATTTTTTCCGCCAGATCGTAGAAACCGTCATTCTCTGCCATCAAGCTGGTGTCGTACATCGAGACATCAAGGTAAGCAACCTACTAACAACCTTTTAATTATGATTACGTTGCACACGTTGAAACTCTCTCTTCTTCTCATCGCAACGGCAACCCTTCGATACTTTTATACGTGAACATCAACCTTTGTATTACTTTGTGTTGCTCTGTAATAACGACGACAAGTATTCTTGCTGTCGTCATCTGTTTCCTTTCCATTACTTTTATAAACTCGCTCGCCCACAGAGCGAAATATACTTATATACATACATACACGTGTACATACAAATAATACTTTATATTACATTAAATCTGTTACGTTTTATGAACGTCATTGTGCGAAAAGCTATACAGTACTTGTACGCTAGAAATGGCTCTAACATGCTTTAAAGCTAATTACGTAAGCCAAAGCTATGTCTCAGGTTTCACCTTTTCTCTGTGTGTTAAAGGAAGTTGGTTGTCTTGTGTGTGAGAATGCTTTTAATTTCAGTATACATTTTGAAACTGTGTGCTGAGAGAGCGCGGAGGTTTTCAAACTGTGAAGGACGTTTCCTCCTTGCGTCCATTTTATTTGAACCTTTCTATTTTTAAATTATATTAAAAGCATTGTTCTCCATTGTCCACGTTCTGGTCGAGCGGAGAAAGGAAACTTTGGACTTGCAGGTAGTTCATAGTTCAAAGCAACGCAAAACAAGACGAAATGCACTTAAGCCATTCTAAGAGCTAGAGGTTGATAAGTGGCAAACAGTATTCTCTTTGTGCATCCACACATATAACAAACTAGTATCCTACAATACAAGTTCTATTTTCTATAGCATGCCACTGGTTCTGTTGTAGTAGCTATGATTTAGGATATTGATGCGTACAGCCCTTGTGTCTTGTGTTGTTGTGAAGCACCTATTTGTTGTTGTGGGCATTGACTTATCGTATAGGTAATGCTATATTTATTTCTGAAACAGAGTGAATGCTCGTACCCATTCAATTTAAGCCATAGTAGCCATTGACTCGTAAAAGGATGTTGATTGCTTTTACATTATGTGAGGAGTTTATTGCTGCATTAGCTTTTGGGATGTAACGTATTGGCATTACAAACGTGTAATGTTACTGTTTATATATAGAGTGGTGTAAGTAAGGGCTGGAGGACGAATTGATTGGACCTAGACGAGCGAAACAACAAGAGAGTGACTTACTTCCTGTTGGATTTTCCATAGAAAATGGTTTATTTGCTTAGAGATTCCAGTTCGTGTATAAGAGGCTTGTGGTAGTGTGCAAGATAGCTATACAGTAGCACGTAAAGTACCTACACCACGTAAGAATGATTTGTAAGCAAAAGTAAAGCAATCAAGTTGCAGGGACCACAGCTATTTAGCTATAGAAAAACTTTTTCTTTGCCATTTTCTGTGTTGCGCCAACAGTTTTTTCATAGAAACCATTTTACTTATTCCATTATAATTTTGAGCAAATCAGTAATTGCAAAAGCCAAGCTCACAGACATGGCATGCGTATAATAATAATGAAAGGAATAATTAGATTGTATTATTGTAAGGTGACGTAATTTTTCCACTGTATATTGCGTTTGATATTTTAATACCGAGAAGAGGAAAAATGTTTCATTTGAAGTGGACTTGCAGATAATAACGTTTGTGCATATTGAATACATAGTAGACACTTGTGCGTACATGCACGCTATTATTCATACACAGTTATACATGCGCGCTAGCTCTGATTTCGATAAGACTGCCTCAGCCATTATACCCAATTCAAAAAGGAATTCCCTATTTAAAAAATGTGTAACTTGCCTAATCACATTGGGATGATTTGATTTGCCACAACTGCCAACACACAGACACACACAGAAAAGCTCAGGTGCCTTGACAAAAACCATTATTATAATACCTGAAAGGTTTTGTGCCATCCTAAAGCCAGCATTTTTTTTTAACTAACTACCACACAGACTGACGTCACATCAGCTCTGTTCTCACCATAACAGCGTCACTGTCGTCAACCAGAAAGTTAACTGTTATACAAACGTGGCTATAAGGATAGAGACGTGAGAGAGGACAGAGTCCTCTCAGCACATTCTTTGTTTATCGCCTACTTTTATATCGTGGATTCTGTGGCGAAAATGTTGGCTGGAAATTGTACTCTGGTATATAGAAGCCTTGCATTTAAGCCATTGTATTATGAAACTTTCAAATCGCTCTAGATTTTTCCATTTAATGCGAGAGTGTGACCTCCACCTGTGTATGTGGCTACGTTCTACTGTATTATTGTGTTCATTAGGGGGAATGGATGGCAAGATTTAGCGGTGGTTGACTGCAACATAGAAATTTGCACCTATCTAAATGTACTGGTGCTGTGGTAGATATGTGCATGTGTTAGTACAGTGCTAACCTGCTTACGTGAATCGAGATCGTAAAACGTCTACTATACACACACACACACACATAAATATGTACATACAAACACTACTGCGTGATTGCTCTCTTAAATAGAGTCTATTTATTTTTCATAGCTCCACATGCTGTATTAGCTATTACTTGAGCTGAATATCGCAGTGTGCATCTAAAGGCATGTTACCTTGTAGCGAATACATATTATAGCAGTCGTAGTAAATTGTAGGTAATTCTTGTATGCAATTGAGTTTGTGGACACATGGCTTTAAAACAACCCAACCTTAATCTTTTATTCAAGCTACTAGTACATACATACCAGATCATATGTGAGCCTATTACTACCACTTACCACTTTATGTATTACTGTGCATATGCAATTTTTCTTGAAAGTAAAATTTAACATGAATTTTGAAAATTGGTAGACGCACATCCAATTTTAAACATATTATTTATATATCGTTTGTTAATAATTTGTAACTTTAGTTAGTTTAAATAAATACAGTACGTACGGTAGAAATCATTGTACTTTACTTGAGTGAAGGAGAGTGAACTAGATAGTAGTAGGCACTGTGTTTCACTGCTCTCGACTGTCAAACTAGTTAAAATATGAAAAAAATATATTTGGACTGATTTCAATTTTTCTTTTATTTTCAGGATGAGAATATCCTTGTGGATGCCAAATCTCATAACCTGAAGTTGATTGACTTTGGTTCTGGAGCTCTACTCCGTGATAGTCTCTACTTCGACTTTGACGGTAAGTTGTAATTTCTGTTTCGATTTCATCTGCTTATTCCCAAAGTTAAGAGCGGACGCTTGTGTACCATTGGCCAGACGTCCAATCCTGCATATTATGGTGCGCACATTCTTAAGAGTACTGTACTTGATGTTCATTTACCACAATGGAGTAGTGGAAGAGGACACGGTTTCTTCTCTTCAGATTGCTGTCAAAAATCTCGTGATGTAGGACCTGCCGTTGCACTGCAACATGCGCCCAGACATAAGAAACAAGTCTGAATCTGACTTTTGAGCAATGTTTATTATATTGTGCATTCCTGTTACTGCATACCATGCTCATCGCACAATCATCTCAACGTACTTGAGTACACAGTGTGTACGTGGAAGGAAAGTAGGTACAGTGTTCGCGTGTAGTATATATATATATACGCATCTGTATATAGGTGGATGATACCTGTTTGAAGCTCTTAACATGCTTATTTCGTACTACTCGAACCACGACATAGCGTAGCTCTGTGCAAAAGAAGTGAGTAAAGGAGATTCAATGGAATCCGTTAATATTGCCTGGTTAGCCTCAATTGTGCTGTTCTTCATTGTATGTATATACAGCGCTGATTGCATACACAACATGCAGTGAATGTAATCAAAGTTTTATTATATGGTTGAGTCGTAGCACGTAGTAAACTATGTGGCATTAGATACACAACTGGTATATAGGTTGCTGCATTCTTTTCATCTTCACTTGCTATCCATCCATCCTTTCAAGAGAGAGAGAGAGAGAGAGAGATGTACGATGTACGAGAACCATTCATCAGCACATACCTGGTAATATATAATGTTGATATAATAAAAGAGGAAAAAAGTCAATGCTTGGGAACGAATTGAGGAATTCAGATCTAATTTAAAAGCCCAATTTGCGGTGTGCATTCTTTGCAAGCAATGTGCAAAAGTGTAAAAGCATACATTTTCTTGTTTCGTTCGGTGGAGCAATGAGAAATATTGAAAGATCACTTCAGCACTTCCACTCACCTAAATAGGCTGGCCAGATAGATAAGTAATCCGTGTTTATGCTTTGTAGCCAAGGAAATGCAGCAGCAATTAGAATGTGCTTACGACGTAGCTGTGAAAAACGGTAGGTACTTGCAGTACTCGTTTGCTCAACGTGTGTGTATGTACATGCTAACTGTGTTTCTAGTTTTTCTAACAAAGTGTCCGACTATTCTATTGGCATTGAAAGTTGAGTTGGTGTTTGTTTACCTATACGTGAGTACAGTATTTCATCGTTGTCTGACGGACCAGACTCTCTCATTCATTCACTGTCTATGGCACAAATGTATTTCAATTTTTCCCAATTTCACATACAAAGTAAGGTAGGTCTTGACTGAACTCACCGTCAGAAACCGTGCAGCCAAGCAGGCAGGCGAAAAAATAAGCACTAGCAAAACTGGTAGACATTCGCTGTGTTTATTTATTTGGAATTCACAATTTCTCAGGGAATTATACTTCCAAGGTCTGTTTTTCCGAGAAAAACCTTAAGCAACAGATTGTTGAATAAAAGGTGGCAATATCTTCTGCTGCACAGGCAAGTGTTGTAAACGTATTTATGTAAGCTTCATGAGAAAACTTTGCCCTTCCCCGAATAGTCCTTGTTCAAGTTAAAGGAATAATTTCCATCTGCTATTCCCTAGTCACATTCTAGATACTTGAAAGATAAACAATGTTAAGGCTCCTCTTTAAACGAATTAAATTGTATAGCATACCGTGGGTCACTCTGTAGTCAGAGCATTTTGTGGTGCAGCTGTGTTTGAGATGCGGAAGTTGCCGTAGCCTGAATCATCATCATATGATTAGGTTTCAAAGTGAAAACCTTTGCTACCACTTAAGGCTATTCGATAGACTGCATGTCAGCAAAGCTAATGAACACAAAGTACAGCTCTGATTATGCATTTACATTGAGATTATTGGGGATTTCATTTCATCAGTTCTGTCGGTCGATGACGGCACATTGCAACAGAGACTCGCAGCCACAACAATTGGACATTTAAATAACCTAATGGAAAATCACGTAGGAATAAATATAAATAATATTAACCTAATGCGTGCAAATATCGCTCTGTATACGGAGATGAAGCACGAGCTCAGAGAGTGCTCAAAACAAATATGCAGAATGAAATCGGGAGAGAAAACGATCATGTGGCATTTTATTGGAGGTTATCCAGATATATATATAATATTATATATATACCTAGATATATTGCCAATGTTTGAGATTTATGTACCGTCAGACATTTACTAATTGTGTTTAAGTGCACACCTACTTTGCCAATACAGTTGCGTGTGATTCTACTGTCAGCATTAGTACATACAATGCACCTTGTATCCCATGTACTATTATATACACAGTGGAGTGACTAGCATAGGACATTAATACACAGTCTTTAGTAAGTACGTGAGGGAAATCGCTGAAAGTGTATTTGCATTATTTATTACTGCGGATGGGCATCATTTGTGGACATTTGTTGAAATTGCATTGCATTGGGACGTCCGATCGCTAAATGCAGTCAAGTCAGTGCACTCCACAGTCACAATAGGTACAAAATAATGTTAGTCCTAGTGACAAGAATATGTGCACCATGAAATAATGATGACCTGAGAGTTACAATCAAGCAGCAGGCTGTGCTGGGTGACTCTGCGAGCTGCACTACAACCACAACTACTACGTCATCCATTTATTACTATGTGTGCAAAGAATAGGAATGTCTACTTGGTACAATGCATTGGCTCTCTGTAATATGATTCCTGTTCTTCTGTTTGCATTGTCTTTTCTGCATCGTGGTTGCAGTTGTTGTAAAAATCCATGTGTTTGCACGTTGAAATAGCATCTAGTATGTTATAGGATGTAGTGTAAACAAACGTTTGTTGTTATTATTTATGTACGTACGTACGTACACACACGACACACACACACACACACAGACACACATGTTCAGGTGTATAGATTGTTGGTGTGGTAGTTAGTAGAACGGTGCTGTGTGGTGGAGGCGCTGTAGGTTCTATTCGAATCAAGAAGTGAATTAAGAAAATAAATGAGGCGAGAGTGTAAAATAGTGGTAGTCAAGTCTAAAGAAAAGTAACGGTGATGTGAGTTGTTGTCAGTTCAAGTCGAACTTGCACTATAACTGATGGAATGTAAGTGTTGTAATTGTTGTAGACTGCAAAGTGAGTAGCGAGCTTATTGTATGTACACACAGAGAGTCGAATCCATTTGAACACCCTAATGTTATGGTAGTAGGACAAGTGACTGAGAGAGCAACATAGAACGAATATGTGTGTACAAGTTGAGCGTAGTACCTGCTTCGTCCAACCTACCTGCGTGCCTCATCTTATTGAGGTCAGAATACAACGCAAAAGCGTAACCTACAGCCACAGAATACATACATTTATACAGTAAGTAGGTATTATTCTGCATTGTACGTGCATTCTATCAAATGTAGAAAGAAATACATTTATAAAGGCTCTGTGCACAATTGAAAACTTTGCTCTGTGTGCTTTGGCTGTTGTAGTAGTAATCTTGGGGCTAAGCTATTTCATACATTCACCAATGCAACTTATTGGGCTTTCCCTTTGAAAGGGACTTTATATTATTCCACATTCCAATCTAAAAGTTGCATAGCGTGGTATTACACTTACAATAACAACAACCACCAGCACACTATACTACATACTACTACGTGTACTTGCGATGAGAGAAGACTGACGACGTAGTACTCTGGTTTGTTGACATCTAATAGAATCATATTGCATACAGTTATTACTGGGATACATTACATAGTGATATTAATGTATGAAGGGTGCTCTGTGTGCTAATACGCAAAAGAATCTTTATGAGAGGTCGGAAAATTGGAGAAACCTTTCTTCTTGTGCTTGTGAGCTCATTTGTTTACATTCCTGATGCCGAGTGCCAGGCTAAATGTCACTGCATCAATTCCAACAGTGAGTGCTTACCCGATGATATGCATGAAGGCAGGCACATGATGGATTTCCGTTAAGTGGTTCTGCATCTGCATAAATGAGTCAGGTATTGGGACGGGGAGCGCTATCTTGGCTACAAAGAAAACGTGATAACAGTTCTGCGAAATAGTGAGAACGTTGTCGTTTAGTTTGAACTGGTTTCAGTTGGAACTCTCAATGACCAATTAAATAACCACTTCTAGTCGGATATCGCTGTCCATTTGCATGGGGCCACAGAGCATCTTGAATGTAAATAGAAATTCCAGTTGTAGATCTTGAATCACCTAAATGTCTGACTCGACTCGTAGCTATGCATGCAGCTGTACATAAATACATGTGAGTGAGTAACACCTTTAGGTATCTAGAAAACAGAGCCAATAATACATGTAAACATTCAAAACAGCCATTTAATAAGAAAACAATGGAGATAATCCAAAGTCTGTGCGGACTTATCTGAAGACATGTTGTGTTCTTGTACTAAGGGAATTTGTGTGCATATTAAAGCATGTGATTTGGCGGTGACGTCAGTCACAGGAGGTACATAGCCTCAATCGTGCAACGTATCTATACGTACATACATACTACGTCTGCAGTGCATTGTGTGCCTAGCGTCAGTCTTTGTTTATAGAATCTGTTGTGCGATGGGTAGACTCTGTAGGCAGGTGATGAAACGTTTCAAAACTCTAATAAGAAAAGTCCTTGGCTGGTCTTGCTTTAACAGCGAAACCATCTTTAATAAGAATAAGTATTAAAAGTAAATCCCAGGTACGTAGCCATATTGTACTGCATAATATAATAACAACAATAAGTGTATATATAAATAATACACAGGAATCTCATGAGTTCACTTTAGCTTATTTAGTATGCTGTAAAAGGGACTGTTCGTCCTAAGCACATTGTACATATATTATATATATATACAGAGTGCACTTGAGTTGGAGAATTCCAATGGGATGTTGACGTCACATTTCTTCGTATCTTTCGCGTGACTTCCTCCTTGCCTCATAGCCTGATGCTCGCATAAAACGTGTACATGCATTATACGTGCACGTAGTATGTACACACAATATTCCTAGAGATAATATTATGATGGTTGTATATTGTGTACCTGTTTGGTGTGGTGGTGGTGGTGGTGGTGGCAGTGTTTCGGATGGTTTAAACCATCCGGTCAAAACCACCGGTTTAAATCAATTTCAACCGGTTTTAACCGGTTAAAACCA
>JABASC010004173.1:0-12391 GCA_019776185.1 Plutomurus gul | reverse complement strand
GGGTGGTTCTTAAATATAAATTTTGGCGAATTTAAAGTAAGGTTAACGCAGAAATATAAGCGTGCTTCAACTGTCCCCACGCTGCAATTGTACCCACCTTCCCCTACTAGATTTGTAACACTTGGATATTGGATATCTTTTGTCTAGTAGCAGCTCTCCAACATTCCGAGTTACGAAAGTTACGATTTACACAATTGATAGTACAATATACATTATTTGAAAAAGTTTTTGAATTATTTTCATGTTAGTTGGTACTTTAGTCATTAGTACGTGACAACGAGACACCCTGTATTGCATTGTTCGAGTTTGTGCAAATTATTTCAAAAGTGACGTAAAAAATTGAATCAGGCAAAAAGCTTCCAGTTTCTAATTCTACAATATGATTTGCACTTTCAATGACATCATACTTCATACAACATTGAAATCACAGGCGCCTGTGCTTTGCTTACAATTTTTAGTGCTTGTAATTTTATTAAAGAAATATACACACAGACAGTGTTAGACTTCTCCATTGGCGATATCATTGGTCATTGGTTGTTGGTTAATTGGTGAAATCAATTTTTGGCGAAATGGTGAATTAAACATATTAGGATGCATAACATAAATAGGTACCATTTTATGATTTCACCAAATACGACATATCTATCCCAATTTCCCAGAGCTTCACCAATTTACCACTTTGTAGATCCAACACTGAACAATAGAAAAAACGAACAGTTTAAAACTTACACAAAAGACTCAACGGATTAACAACGAAACAACTAAACTGTATAGTGGCAGTTTGACAAAACCACATTTAAAAAACTAACAACGTAGGTTTGCTTAAACAACACTAAATGAACACCAGGCACCAGCCACTGAACCGGACTGACAACTAATAATTATTATAACAATATTTTTAATATGCGAATTGATACGAATCCTCCCAACAGTCCCAACGCATTCAAATTCTAAATATGTGTGCTACGCGGCACTGATAACGTGACAATACAAAGTTTACTTCGGCAGGAGCTTCTAAAACTACATGGGGGTTTAACCAAGGGTTCGAAACTTTGCAAGCACACTTCACAAAATCTGAATGTGCTAGATAAAATGAGTCTGAAAACTGTGAAGTGAAACTACGTAAAACCAAAGCAATTTTCATATTTTTCTGGACTGCCTGGAAGCGCTAATGTTTGTAATGTACCCTAAATAAATCAAATCGATAACATATAGAAAGTAGAATGTCGAAATCATGTAAAATCTGTGTAGAATGTCCTTATATGTTTGAATCATAATCCAGCGAACGCACAGTACTACTCATGTCATAAAAATCTAAGGGATTATGCTAGTAGCTTCAAAACCCACATTTTGGGTTTAGCTGACGATTCACAAAAATGGGTATGTAGGATGCGGGGTGCGGACGGATGTTCGAAAATAGTTTTGATGGTGTCACTAAAATATGATCCTTTTATGACCGGAATAAAAGAGGAGTTATTTAACACCCGTAGGCGCGGGGGACATCGGGGACGAGGGTGTTGGGTAATTCCCAACAGTGAGGGGAGGTATGACTTTGTGGTTTTATCCCAAGGATCCACATCCCTTGATCTAGAAATATAAACTGTAGGGAGGGTTCAGAAACGGGGGATGATTACTAACTTAAGCATGTTAAGTATGCTCAACCCTCGCCCCTCGTGAAAAATTAAACCTTTCTGAAATTAAAAGCGCTCTTACTTTTGGCATTCAAACCTACTGCGTTAAAATCAATCTAAATAAATCCAAAATAAAGTGTTTGTAAAGTGTAATTCAGCAGTGGTTTATTCGGTTAGCGATTCAAATGCAAAAACGACAATTGGGATATTAAAATTTCTGTTTACTTCTCTTAAACTCAAATCTACCCAAAAATTGTTGTAGCCCACTTAAACATGCGTACACCCATACATAGCTAAAAGTTGGAATCCAACACTGCATAGCAAAGGAGGTGTGAACGACTCAACTTTCAGAAATCATATCGTGTGGAGCGCTACAATTTGAAATTTAACGCTCTTATTAGATGTGCTTGACCAGCCCCAAATTCCCGTTGGATTTTCATCAAAATTTACGTTTGAAAGTTTCGATTTTGAGGTAAATTGGAGCAGTCTTGACATTTTGGCGTACTTTGTTTAGTATTTCTTCTAACAGTGTAAGAATTTATCTGGTCAGTGTTCACAAAAAGAAGTATGGGAGAGTCGATTTTTTTCTTTATCTATTGATTCAGCTGAGTTGTTCGCTCGTTGGTTGTCTTCTTGTGGGCTCTTGCTATCACTATCACTACTATCAGCCATGCAGAAGCTTTGCATCACACATTGTGGAGCTCTGCTGTTGACTAGACGACTTATTTCGATTGAGATATAAGACAAACTATTAAGTTTGTGATTCGTAAAATACAAACAAATAGTAGTAAAACCTGAAGACATTATTATATTTTTGCAAATCAAGGTGGTGATACTGGTGGGAGTAATAAGTAAAAATGGCTTGCGCTACTCTGAAAAGATCGTTGGAATTGGATCCTCTCCATTCCCCACCTGGGAGTAGACCTAAAAGACGAAGATATGCTCCAATATCTGCGTCGCCAACAATTCCACCCACAAGAGATGACACAGAATCGCCCTTTGCTTCGGTTACGACCAGGTATTCTATTCAACTTGTTATTTGAGTATTCATTAAATGTGCCGTTCCTTTCTTCTTTGAGTCAGTTTTGTGTCAATCTTTCGTTCGTTGTTCTTATTCGTAAAAGTAAACTTTTAGTTGTTCAGCTTCTTTGATAGTTTTTCCCAGTACTTTACGTACAAATTCTTAAAAGTATTCAAGCCATAATCAACCTTAGCTAATGATGTTAAGCGAGAGAGATTCAATTATTATTGAACACTGATATCACATTTGTCACATGACTACATGACACAGTAATATTAACAGAATGGAACAAAATTTCACTGGTTAGTATAATGGAGTTATATAAACAAACAGATATTATATTACTAAGATAGGCGGTTCCACTCCCACCATTCTAGTTTGCCCACTGCTTCCCAATACTCCATCGCTGGATATACTTTTTTAAAGTATAGCCAGCGATCTTTTCTTGGGTCAAATGCATGGGTTCGACAATATGACCATTGGTTACAATAAAGGACCACAATGAAAATTGTCACTGTATGTATAGCGAAGCAATAACAGTTGGCTATTATGGCTTAACAGTGCATTCTGACAATGTTCAAAGAAATTGACAACCCTTAGTATACAAATTGCACAGAGTTGTAATAAATCAACAATTATTCAAGAGAATGATTGTTTCCAGTCTGCTTGTACTTTTACTAAAAACGAAATTTCTACACGCTCTCACAATTTCTTGAATTAATTAATTTGTTTCTCTGTAGATTGTCTCCCGATCAAATTCAGGCTCACATCAAGGAAGAGATGAGACGTTTGCATCGCCGAAAGCAACTTCATTTTGGAGACAAGGAGGGGGGCAGCCCTTGTGCCAGTGGGCCTTCTAGCCCAAACGGCGGTGGCCTTACGACAGATTTTAATAATGACTCCCTAGGAGCTTTACAGAGTCTGTCTACCAAAACTAATAAAGAAGCAGCTCTGTTCACCTTCCCTCAAGTTGGACTTATCTGCGAACGATTAGTTCGGGAACGTGAAGAACAACTCCGAGCATTGTATGACCAAGTGTTGTCTGCGAAATTGGCCGAGCAATACGATACTTTCGTCAAATTTACTCATGATCAGATAAAGAAACGCTTTGAGGCTGCCTCTGCTCCTTCGTATTTATCTTAACTGGAAGACGATTCTAACATTCTAAATGATCCCTCATGTGTGTAATTCTAAATCTAAAGTATGGTTTTTCAATAATTATAATAATTACCTACCTATCGATTATAATACTTTGTGAATAACACACCCAGCGGGTACTTGCATCAATACAATTAATGACATGTAATTAGGCTTCGATCATTTATAATTTCTTAATCTGATATTTTATGAGTAATTAGAAATGTTAAGCGTAATTAGTGAAAATTTATTATAAATGCTCCATTTGTACATAACTTTTGTGTGTACGTAATCAAAAGAATCAGGTTGTAGAAATATCGAGCGATCGAATGCGTAAAAAGATGATGTACTGTAAGTATAATAAAAAAGACTGCAAATATTGGATGAATGCTACAACCGCTTTGTTGTAAATGTGTGGAGTGAGACTATTTATATTATTTAGTACTTGTACCAGTTTGCCATTTTCTATTTGGAATGGCCAATTGTAGTTGTATTCGTAATATTGCAAGGTTTCGCACTAATCATTATAGTGGAACCCTACTTCTCTTATTCGTCTGTTTTTGCTGTGCAGGGGTAATTATTATTATTAGTAGTAAATTTTTGAATCTGTTTGCCTTTTGCTTGAGTTGCTTATGTAAATATGGTCATTTTTTTGGTTCCATTGTTTGTTTGAATGTAAGAACTGGCGATAGCACGGTAGACAATATTGTAATTTGCAAAAGCAGAAGTGAACATAAAGGTAAACATATTGTTTGCCAAAAAATCAAAAATGCTGCTAAAATGTTTTTGTGTTAGATAAATAATACCTACGCTGTTTGGTTTGTATGACCTAAAACATAATGTTTACTACGGTATTATAGTGTATTAGTGAGTACAGCAAAGAGAGTAGAATATAAATAATATGCCAGGTAATGATCAATCACATTATCCAGCCAAATTATCACTTGAACGATAGAAATGGCTATTTGTAAGTAGATATTTAATACTTTGAAACGAGAAAACACAGAGATATTATGTCTGTTATAAGCAAATAAATACTTGCTAACAAACTATCTAATCTCATGTGCATTACTTCATCTCATGCGATTGTGTAAATTCGCTTAATTCAATGTCCCTTTCTGATTGTAAAGCAAACTTGTCTTCTGCCGTCAAAATAAATGTATCACTTACAATATATAGGTTATGTTTATTGAGTTTGTCGATTACATTGTACCACTTTATTATTGTTGCTACCGTTGTCCATTTCGCATATTCATAATATTTACTTGTAAAAACAGGGCAGTTGTTGTCCAGTGAATTGATAATGCTTCATTTTCATACAATCAGAATCCCCAAATTATAAACTTGATGGATATAATTATTGTGCTTGTAACTACAGTGGGTAACGTTTCCCGGTTTCAGTCTTTTCATGTAAGATTATAAAAGACTGAATTGTTTTAATTGCTTTCCCAATGTACATATGAATACTTGGACGTGTAACTCCTAACTATTCCTACCAGAATGCATAGAGAATGTAGATTAGGTAAGCGTGGACGCATCAGCGTAAACTATTTAACATACGTCAATTTGCTTTCGTAATGATTCCATATTCAACAATCTTCCAACTTCTGCAATTATAGTTTTAATTTACAAAGTTAAATTACATTTACTTACATATTGCGTAGATAAATCAATTATTAAATAATAAATAATCAGTATTGATGACCACGGCATTACAATTAAATGATAAGCAACGTATGTATATGTTACGGTGTTTGTCTACCAGGAAGATGAAAACAATCTCCCCGCCAGGCTCGTCACTCTTATGCAGAGTACCGAGAGGGTAAGCTATACCCGCAGATAAATTCAAGTGGAAAATGATAATTTTTTTATCTTCCGTGTAAAAATCGGTAATTTTGTCGGCCCTTGCGTTTTTTGGCCTTTATTGTCACTTTTCTTCAATTGCCTCAAAATTGTGAGGACACGGCTGAACAATTTGTTTTTATATTCCATTCCAAAGTTTCATGAATGTTTATAGGTTAATACAATAAAATAGTCTTTTTCATAAATTTAATTCATTGGAATGAGAAACTGCATACTTAGTATGAGCTAATTTTTAACTTGGTGTCGAAACGTGCAATGTGCTTATCCGTCTTGATTGGTAATGCCATTCTACCTTGCTGCCTACTATTTATGCACAAAATATACAATAATAAATAAATTTATTTCTCACAAAAATTTCATATATTTGTGTAGGTACACAATTTAAATATTTGGATTATAAGTAGATCGGTATAACAGGACCAGTAACTTTTTATAGTTTCTTGTAAGAAGTATCATTGTCCTTTGCAGTATTTCAAGCATTTTTCCTTGCTAACAAAGTTGTTTGAATTTCCGTCGCATCCTCCAAAATGAAATTCAACACATTCCTTGACCTTAGGATCATAGCGCCACCGAGTCATCATGGCACGACAATGTCCTCGAGTAGCAGGAAGTTGACACACCTCTTCTGGAGTTTCTGTTTACATATTTACGTACATATTTTATCAAGTTTTCATAATGAACTTTTAAAAATACAAAGTATTGTCTAAGGAAAGCCTACCTGTATTCTTATTACTCTCACTGGAATCTTCCTCTCCGAGTTTAGATGGCGTCCCCGATACAGATCCAACGGGAAGTTTCGGTTTCTCCACAACAATTCTTCCACTTGAGACTTGCACACTTTCCGGGACGCTAGCACTGGCACCCTTTGTACTGTTTGTATTGTCCTCTTCATCATCGGAAACAGCACAAGCACATTTCATACAGCCCGTCGTTGGATCCTCAATCTCAGCACATTTCAAAGGACCACATCCTTCGAAAGGTGGACAAGAGGCTTTTGTTCCATTTGTCACTAATACAGAAGTGGTGACGATGCTTGCCGATGAGCCCGAACTGTCTGAATCCGTCAGTTTCGCCTTGCCACAATGCTTGTCACAATACTCTTTCTCGGTGAATCGGTTATTATTGCCTATGAAAGACAATTTTATTTAATACTAGAGATTTATTAACAAAACGATGAAAATTTAAAAGTGATAGTTAAATATTTTACTACTGACTATATGTTATATGTATGTACTCCCCTAAACACTTCCCGACAGAGAGCCGCAGAGTACGGAATGGTCTATATAATTAAGGGACACGTACCTCCACAACCGGACCAAGCAAAAGGCTCACAGCTCTTGGTAGCAGCGTTGAAAAACCAGCTATCAATTACAGCACGGCAAGGTCCTTTTTCTTTAACCAAAAAGCAATCGTTCGGATCAAATTCTTTCGCATGGTCTGCTCTCGGTCCACTTTCTCCGTCGTGGGCTGCGTCCACTGTGAAAGGACAAAGAAAATAACGCTGTGAGCTAGCATCGTGCAATATAACACACACCAAGGAAACTGCCATCAAGCTCCATATTGTTAGTCCACTGCTCCCCAGTACTTGCAGCACAATATAATAAAATCTCCATTCACGTTTCGTAAAAATATACATGAAACAATCAACTTTCCTTCGGTTTCCCCTCTCCTTTTCCTATTTTCTAACCTAGAGTGATGGCTCAAAATATAATACGGTGGACAGTCAATAGAAAGTAAAATGATCTCGTAGATTCTCAATATACAGCATTACTACGTTGTGTAATATTCCTACTAGTATCTGAACTAGCCAAATATATCATATTAGGTACATTGACTGACAATAGTAGTCTTGGGCTGCTCTAGCTCTTTCTCTCTCTCTCTCTCTCTCCTTCTCACAATCAGTTGCGTAGTCAACTTAAGTATAAACTCCATTCTTGGCCCGTATAGCACTTGACAGTTTATATTGTACTTGCGGAGCGTTCAATCCCATCATACATCAGAGAAAAAGTCTTCACGTAAACCCAATCAAGCAGACAGAAAATGTATAAAATGGCATAATAATATAGTATAACTCGGAATGACGCGATATTGCTCTTAAGGTACAAGTGAAGTAGAATGTAAGGAAACTCTGAGGTCTCCACACAGATTCCCACACACACATTTCTGTCAAATGATATTATAGTGCAAGAAAAGCGGCGGTAGTAAAACTATAAGCATCTGTGCTTTCTCTTTTCTCGTCGTAATGGAATTGTGAGTGAATTGAGTATGAAATGACGACGACAGTACAGGACACCCTCGGCAAGGAATAATTCCGGATTCTCATTTCCTTCCTTAAGATTTCTGTCTCATTCCTTTTCACTCACGGAGGCTAAGAGAGAAAGAGAGAGCGACCGAGTGAGAATCATATACTCACAACAGTCAGTCGATTTATGTAAGTAAAGTCAGGGGAAAGGGCAAATGACGAAACCAGATTCGACATTACATCTTATTTAGTTCACTGTTTCTGTTTTCTCCCATCAGCAGCAAGCGTCTTGTAATTCCAACAGTATATAGGCATTATAGTTTGACAGACTCCTATAAAGGCGTACATATAAAAAGATTATTAAGTACAACTGTTACAAAGGCTTAACTTCAAGCACCTAACAAGAAAGTGTAAGTAGCGACCGAAACCCTTCCATTTTACAGACTCCCTGTTTCTATAAGATCCTACATGCTCCTATACATCTATATCTATTATCCATGCACCCAGCAAATCGTTTGTTATATTTATTTACCGAGAGAAATGCAATGCTTTCACCACTGAGCCAATATATTTTGTGTGTAGGACTGTTGTTAGTTTCGCAACCAGTTACAACTACATGCGAGAGGGAAATACCGGCGGTACTAGTAGTAGTAACTAACCAGCAACCTTTAGCTTTTTATTTATATTTATATGCCCTTAGCAATTTCCTTCTCCAGTTGAACGTTACACATTGCATAACGTTCTGTGTTTAGGTAGTAGACCCATAGGTTTTTCACGCTCAATTTGAAAAGCAAATCGGATTGCCATTCAGTCAAGCTGTATGGTTGCTGTATGTAAAGGTAAGATGTATTACGGACTAAATTGAATATTGCATTTCGTACTCACAAACTCATAACAAGGCCCACGTCTCTCTCTTTGACTTCACATGACATTTGGTTTCGTTTCGGTGCGTTATATTGCATTGCATTACATTTCACTACATTACATTGGGCACATTATGCTCTTATTATTTTCGTTGTCCAATCCCATCCACCTCACTCCATCCCACTCTACTAAAGAGCTTCCGACTCTCTTTCTCCGACAAATATTTTCTTGTGCCCACTTTCTACCATTTTCCTTACGTCTGAGTTGTTTGGGTGCTGCATGGTTTTTGGGAATATACATAGGAGGAGACTGGAGACTGGAGCACACCACCATAGAGGTGGTGAAATTATTATGCAACACGGATAGCTCAACACAACATGCAAAGGATCTAACGTTGACTCTCTCCTCTCTCGCTCTCTCAAACTCTCCTGTACGGAGTCGATTACTAAAATAAAGTGGGGCCACAGCTGAAGTGAATGCCTCTTACGATTCACTTTGATGCGACTTGTATTCACATAGTCATTCATTGCCGACATTAAATCCATTAGTTGGAGACTGTTGATGGTGACTGTTGTGTACTGAATAGTGAGCACTGTCTCGTACATTACAATAAGAATGTGCCAAATGGACTGATTATTTCTGTAATAGAGACATGCTCCTCAGAGAATATTTGCTGCAACCCAAATAAATATCTATGTAGATTATGTATTAGATACAACAAATTTGACTATATTTCATCTGCAACATCATTCAGTTTATTCCTAATTTCTTTCAATTCCAAAATCCTAAAATGGAAATTAAATGGTCATTCTACCAAAAATCTGGTGCACAAGGTATTAATTAATAAGAGAACAAAATTTGTTCTTCTATTACTGTGGTAGTGCAGGTAGGCACCTAAAGTACAGCAAAATTATAAATAATTTTCTGAAAATTGAATTGTGCATGTATACATTGAGTATCATATTAGAATCCATAATCCTTATTTGACATGATTACAAACACAAACACCTCACCGATGCAAAATTGGTACGTTTTGTTAGTATATAATTTATTTTGGTCTTCATTTATTACACGAAAATAGTGAATTCAGTGTTAAATAAATTTGTTTTGGATCAATAGCTTGCAAAATGGTACAAAGGACCAGTACGTGTCAATTTAGTAAATGAACCCATCATATAATTTACTCAGTTGGCAACAAACAAGTCAAAATGGCGTTTTTCCTTCTTTGTTTTGCTAATGTATCGTCTAATATTGCTAATAGTATTTCTAGTATTTACTGATTTTTTCGGATTGAATAACTTGTTTACTTTCAACTTTACATAAACCCTTTGCAACCTCCAGAAAAAGTTTTATTATTTATTTATTGCGACAAGTAGTGCGAGGAGTTTTTAATGTCAATATACATGTATGTATGTAAGGATTTAAAGTTTGTCATTAGTATTTGACACATCCGAATTTGTGGTAGGGATAATGAAGACATCAAATATCAAATACAAATCGGATTATGCAAATAATCTGTCGTTCAAACGTACAAAAGTGAATTAATTCTACTAGTATTGCAGAGAAGGTAGCATGAGGAGTTGATTCAGCTTCGTAAACGAGCATATAAAATCGGTGCTTTCCTTTCTTAAGGAAAAGCTTAACTTTCTCTTTCCCTTTATTGAAATAATAAAGACTAAAGGAGGAAAGTCTGGGAAAGCTAAAGGAGGAGTAACAGCGGTACAAAGAAAATTACAATAACAGCAATAGACATTCTTGCAACAACACCGTTAGAGTCTATAAATATGTATTACATACTTCTTCCATATAAGTACTTGGTATCTGGTAGGTGAATACAGATACCTATACTACAATGGTAGACTGTAATGCAATGCAACCAATATTTTCACTGGTTTTGTATGAATATGTTAAGGTGGTAGCTTCCGTTGCTAACTGTAACGGGAAGGTGCTTTTCAGGCTGGAGTTTGTAAAGAGGACGAAAAGCAAGATCATGCAAGAGTCAAGAATAAATCCAAAATCTGTATCCACACTTGTGGGAAAGTAAAGTCAAGTTGTGGTTGATGACCCCTCATCAATCTTAGCTAAGTGTGGCGCGTCTGCATCAGAATAATTTTCCAATAAAAGCCCAACCATTTTCATATCATCTGTGCTCTGTACCCATTTTTCTTCTATGTCTTTGTGTCTCCTTTCTTTCTCCTTACAATCCAAAATGCACTATTTACTGTATATATAGTAAGCTCAACGGTGGTAGACAGCACAACAATTCCTTCTCCCTCTCACTCATAGAAACTAGCAGCTATCTCTATGCAGTCTTCAAATTTCACATTAGTATACTTTAGTGTGCACACACATGTACAGTTGGTTCGCACTGACTCTCTCGTTCTTGTACTACCAATAAATACATATATATATAGATCTCCTAAAAATAACTTCCGCTGATACAATTCATAAAAGACCGCATACGTACATATATTCATACATAGTTGTAGTCTACTATCTATGTATATGCGTGCATCAAGTTCACTACAACATCCGACAGACTTTGCATTTTGTACACCTCACTATATATTTGAAATGAAAGGTGGGATGATTGAGAGCACATGAGGAGAATGGAAAAATACTCGCAATGAAACACAGACGCTTGGAACATTTGCCTATGAGAAGCAGCAAGAGACAGAGGGAGAAGAAGAAAACAGATCACAAGCTGTCTGACAAAGGAAGCGCACTGCATTCCATACTGTAAACATTATTATTATTATAATGTTAGTGCTGTAATATCTAGTGGAGGTGAAACGATGTCTCTGTCAAAAAGGTTGAATTGGATAAAATTCAATTTGGCCAATAATATCGATTTATTTATTTATTATGTATACCATTGGATTTTTAAATACATCTTCGATTTAGCGTGCATGTGCTAAACCTAATTCATTCTATTATCGATAGCCAAACCAAGTAGTTAATAGTTGTTTCACTTTTGAATAGTAAGTGTAATAGTATTTGATTTCAATCGATTGGTGCAAAACTTTCGATTTCACTACCAATACTGTCCATGTATATACATACTTGTATTCGTGAATAAACATATTCATATTCCCCAAGTGTTAGCAGTATATGTAAATAAGAGCGATGGATGTTTATGTTATGTAGTGTCTATTTTTGCTTAGCTCCGAGTTTTTTTTTGTAAAATAAATTGAATCTCTTGTCGACCATCATTGCAGTATGATAATACAAATACATACATGCATGAATACTCTATACGGTTTAGCTATCTTTACTGAATGTAGACTTACTGAATACTAAATCGACCTATCCCCCTACATGAATCCGTGTATCACTTTTTCCCTATTGGACACTATTACTGAATGGCGGTGTCGCTGACTTCCCCGCTGTCAATGTCTACCCACCAAATATTTTCCCTTTCACATGCTTATAAATAGCATGAGTCTATGTACTATGTGTATGCGAACCAGAAGAGAAGTTACACTTATACATAATCAATTGTACCCACAATCCAAATCTTTCATTATATATTGAATTTTGGAGCAGATATATCTGTGGATAAGAATGATTAAGGGGGAAGGTTTTGCTGTCAAACCGAGCCGATTCGCAATCAGAGCCACTCTGTACTAAATT
>JABASC010004172.1:0-12392 GCA_019776185.1 Plutomurus gul | reverse complement strand
CGAATAAAATCCGTTCATTCGTACGCACGCTATAATTTTTCAAACGTGTGCAGCTTTCATTAGAACACCCCGTATAATAACTCTTTCTATTGTCATGCATACAATATATGTCCAAGTAAATAAGTGCGGTACATGGTACATCCCTACGTGTTGGCTTTAACATTTGCTTACACAGCTCTTATTTTCTCCTCTCGCCATACACAAATAGCAGCAGCGAGAATGAGTGTTTACAATTTTCAGTGGGACACTTCTGCGAAATATTTGCATACAGCAGCACAC
This sequence comes from Plutomurus gul, assembly GCA_019776185.1. Lineage (NCBI taxonomy): Eukaryota > Metazoa > Arthropoda > Collembola > Entomobryomorpha > Tomoceridae > Plutomurus > Plutomurus gul. The sequence continues at coordinate 12,113 of JABASC010004172.1, read as the reverse complement.
TTAACCCAACACGCAAAGCGATTGTTGTTTGTCATGGCTGTTCATAGCGTTAACTTCTAAAGGAGACAAACAAACAAAAACTCTATTTGATCCAAGTTAAGTGGGAGAGCTTACTCGTATTTGTCAATGAGCCTCGAACAATGCAGAGGAGAGGAGAAAGCCAATTCATTTCTAGTGATATAAAAACTATAGTAGAGTGCGGGGCAACAATCGCCACACCAATTTCAAAAGTCCAATTGAACAGTTTTTATTATTGAATTGTCTTGGATTGAGGCAAAGGAGATATAGGAAAAGGTCATAGATCAATGAATGTCCAGGAACAGTAGGTCAATAGAAAAATCCACGTACCTACTATTTACAACTATGTTTGTATACCTAAACCGTCCAAGATAATACATATTGTATGAACCGAAGAAGGTTTGTGATGTCTGCCAAGGAACGCAACTCTACGTATCGTGTTACGTGCAATTCAATTACTTTTATTACGATTTTCACTTGCAGCCCTTCTACTTATATACCACTGACTCTCATTCACAGAAGTAGAAAGCATTCAGAGTCAAATCGTGAGAAAGAATTGAACACACTCGCGTTTTCTACACCGCCCACACATTCGTCAGTGCGATTGGCTGATGGAAACGACTTTTTTGCCTGCAACATTTATGAATGTTGATAAAAGCAAATGTTTACCTTACTAAAACGATGTAGATATTTTTAAATTACATATATTAATGAGAATCTAACCTTGGGTCTTATCGTCAGTCTACAGTATTTAATCTAGATTATACATAGTGCATACCTCCCATAATTGTATTTGTGCACCAAATGGGTAGGCAAATATATCCTGGATATATATAGTGTATCACATTGCATTGAGCTGCGTTAATGTATCGCTTTTATAGTTCTCCAGGGATTTCCCGTCATAGTACATTAAAACTATTTACCAATATTGTAACGAACGAACCCATAAACAAACCGTAAAGTCTCCGCAATACATGAATATTAAAACATATTCTGAAGATAAACAGAAGCAACCAGCAAAATGTCCCAAATTTCTTGCAATTAGCTGAAAACTGCCATGTCTTTGTAAATACTTAAAAATGTTGTTGTGTACAGATAGCTATTCCACCTTTATCGATCCTCGTCATTATCAACCTATAAACTTGTAGTACGTAAACGGAGAAAGTCCTTTAAAGTAATTTGAGCACAAATTCTTCAAGTACATACTTACAACTACATGATTTTCTACGTAACAAGCACAATTATCAGTAATAATTCCAGATACGCAGTTTACATTCAAACAAAGTTCGTAGTATGATAAGTGTTGAACGGTTGGCCACTCTGAATGTGAAATCCATGAGGCTCCTCTGCTCATCATTCAATTAGTCTAGACGGGTACCTTCAACCCAAGAGGCTAACCTATGAAACGTAAATCGTGGAGCATCATAGCCGGTGCACTAACAAGGATTACGGCTCGTTATTACATGTCGACAACACTGTATGTATACCCCTAATACACTAAAGTCCAATTATTTAAATTAGTGCTGCGTTACATGTCAGCATTGGTTTGCCGAGAAGCTCTAATTTATTACACCAGAGCACATAGGGAGACTGCATACTACAGTCTGACTGGATAGTGTACCTACATATGATACATTAATGCCTACCCCGATAATGCGTACACGGTAAAATGCATTCCCACGAAATGGGCATGAGGTTGATTGCTATATATGCAGTAGTGCGGTGGATTGGTGCACGGTACTGTCTATTTTGTGTGCTGGTGGTGGTGGCAGTAGTTGTGTTCTCTGGTAGTTTGAATTCTCGGGTGATATGCTTTAGGTAGCTCACCAGCTCACCCACTTACTTTAGGTGATGATAAGTCGATAAATTCGCACGTTCACCCTTCAACGCAGTATTAGAGTAGCTGGCACTCCTTTGTACTTTGTCGAGTCATTTCAATCTGTCTGCATGCTTGAAAGGTGGTTGTTATGTTACTTACACTTAACAATGTCTTTCACATGGAAAGGAGGGAGGGGGGGAAAGTGAGTCAGCCAGCCTCATTTCTAGACTTGACTTGAATGGAATGATATAATGATGATATGTGAATATGACCATGAATGAGCCACTTATTATGATGATTATGGCTATGATTATGGTCAAAAGTGAAGCTTAAGGAGATGATGAGAGCCTCGTAAAAAACGGTGAACAAATATGATGAAGAGATTCAAACATTAAACAAGATTGCTTACAGAAACATCTGAAAGCGATTCGAGTGGAACGATTTGCTGTTTGTGTTTATGAAGGTACTTGTTTCTCAATTTATTGTGATAAATTTCATTGTGTATTACTTGTGCCCACATTAGTCATAATCATCATACCTGTGGACAGAGTGCGATAACATCAAAAACAACAAAGACCTTCTTCGTGTAATTCATATCATTGACTAGCATTGCAGCGTGAATATTGCACGATGTTCCCAGTTCACCTGTATTATTTATATTTACCGACAGTTTATTACATTTGCTGGTTATGCTAACTTCAATCTCATGCACCGTGTTTGGATGTTTGTCTAGGGCCGGTGGTAGTAGTTGTCTCGATGGACAATTGGATTGGATCCAATTACTGCATGCACAAGCACCTAGAGCGTCTCCTATGCCATGCCATGAAGTTGGAAGTGAAGTTGGAAAAAACACTAGAAGTAAATTGATTCGATTCTACGATGCCAATGCACAAGCCGTACATTGTATTACACGTAAGTCATAAGTAAAACACCTATCTGTCCTGCTGGGAATGTAATGAGAGCAATACTTCCTTTGGTATCCTAGTGTTTCTCGTTTGATGGAATCGTTTCTATACAAAGTGGTGGGTAGTAGTAAATTTAGAGTCAAGACTTATAATAGATTCAAGTAAACACTAGTATGTGTTACAGGCTGTATTAACAATCCAGACGGATTAAATATTGCCTTGTCAGCATTCAGTAAGTTTTAAAACGTATGTATGTAAGGACGGACAAAGAAAGAAATGGAAATGAATTAAAATACCTCTAACCAAAATGTTCTAATCATTGATAATTTTCTCCGTTTTCCACTCGATTTGATGGTCTACTCATAAACTTAAAAGGAATTCCTTTTGGAGATAAGAAAATAGATATAAACCCAGGGGATATTCTTATAATAAATACCTGATTGATATTACTTCCTGTAACCGTTAAAACTTCTTATAAATATATAGCATTATATATATAATATAGATTACAATATGCATATTAGACCATAGCGATGGTTTACTTACCACATGCAACGAATTACTGGATTTGGCTCCACTCATTTCAGCGAATTTCCATGCTTGAATATGTGTGCGTGATTGGCAAACTCTCTGTTCTCATTGATATATTATTTACAAGATGTAGAACATGGGAAATTCATGTACTTAATGAGAATATTCCCGGCAAACAGGGTGTTGGGAAGAAGGCTGTTTTCTTCACTAGCTGTTCACACCTTATAAGTATAGAGTCCTCCGAAATAGTGTGTTGAAAAAATCAGACAGTGAGACGGCAGTGACACTAATGATATGTGTATAACTAAATATCTTCCTGACTGTGTGTCGTGAGGAGGGCTTGACAATGGTGCACAAAGCTATGTTGCTTCACTCAAGAGAGTTATTAAAGGTGTCACTTTCACAAGCCTGAGACATAAGTTCGTGGGTACATTGTACTGCTACTACTCCTAATTCACTGCAATTGTTATACACTTGACTGGATTCCAACACAAAGATTTAACGTTCCATTAATAGCCCCGGGCTATTGAGTCAACTATAAATGATTATAAGTTTATAATTCGACAGTTTGTTTGATGTAGGTTATGATACAGTCACACGATGTGGGCCACGTACAAGTTGAACGTTGAACAGAGTCGTTGACGTTTAGTAATTCGCTCTAATCTATGTTGTATGTAGGGAAAGCGGTGCTGATGATCGTAGTAAAGTAGTAATACACACCAGTCACCAATCAAAGTTAAAATGTGCGGATCCACTATACAACATTACAAAGGATAGAAATATCTCACCGATTCTCTATGCACAGTATTATAGTAGAAGTTTTCAGTGGTTGATTTTGGGAGCTTTGGGCGAGACAAAAGTGCTGCCTTCGCTCTATATGACCATATTTAGCAAAATAGAGTAATTTCGGTAGCTTCCTATCAGCCAAGCAATGCGCTAATGCTTAGAGATCCAGTTAAATATAGCACAGAGAATATTATGTATGCATTGTAGCTGGCAACAACATAGTAGAAACTGCACAGTGGCTCACACAGAGAGAGACTGCGAGAAATGGATGGGTAGATGAATCAAGAAGCTTGCGGGCAAATTCTGTTGTTTCTCTGTGAAATGCAGAAACATCCAGCTCCTTTTGCCCTCTCTCTTCCTTTGCGTGGATTTGCGTAGCTTGAAGAAGTTTTAACTCATTTTCTAAGCCCACGTTACGTAAGGTAGAACAGAATTATTATAAAGTGCTCTATCCATGATTACTAATACTGCTACTGCACAGAGAGATCGAGAGAGAGAGGAAGAGACGTGTTCACAAATAATAATCAGCCAGAGCCAAAACACACACACACCTTTTATAACATATTTGTGGCAGGAAATTTCTACGTTCTGCTTTTACTCTTGGTAATAAGTTGTCGAGAGTGGAAATGTAGAATGTAATAAGTTCTTAGTTGATATGTCACATACACACACAGATTTATGCACAGAGCAACCGTTTCACATAGGTGCTTTCTCGTCTTTGTCTTCACAGCTAGCTGTGGCAGTGTAATGAGGTGTAAACTGCAGAGGAGATAGGAGTTGATGCTGTGCTCACACAGTGAGTGAAGTATCTGTCTAATGTCTACCACTGTGTTAACGGAACTGCTTGAAAAAGAGTCTTGTACAGTAGACTGTGCAAAATGTTGCAACTAACCCCAACTCGGTCCTTCTTTATAAATCCACCGTGTTGAACAGAGTGAACAGGGAACACCACAAGAAGAGTCTGATTTGATTGTTTCTCAGGATGTTCATACTACTACTAACACAATCCAGAAGCAAATTCAAGACATAAAATGACTTGCCAAATCTTAACCAATGCCAGAGAATCCACAGCGTTCGCTGTTGAATATATTTATTACGTGATGATGGTTTCCGCTATAAGGCAGAGGAACATCTTCAAGTGAGTGTTGTGGAAATTGTGGATGGTGCAATGTAACTCACCACAGCAGCGGAAAATGGACAAACACTCAAATTACAGCCACTTATCAACAATAACACAAAGTATGTTTTGTCTTCGTGGGATTTCTCTTGCATTGCACGTTTGCCAGTGTTCCAGGAAGAATTATTACACTCTCACCGAGTAGAACAACATTTGGTAGTAAATTCAGTGTCTTAATACCCATATCTCCATTAGACTAGCACTGAGTACACTAGGAAATCATTTATCGGACGTAATACCTACTCGTTGTACAAAGTAGCCAACCTCTTATCTATCCATATCTTTTGGGAGATCAACTTTTTCCACAACTTTTTCTGCACAGACAGAGTTCGTCCCGTGTTATGTTTTCTTTTGTTTTTCTGTAAGAGCTACTAATTAAACTAACTACTTTGGGCAATGTGAGGTCTCCGCCACTAGTAGTCAAGTCGAGTAGTAATAACCAATGTAATGTGAAATTTTACGCAAGTAGTCAGTCGATCGTTGTTGCTTGTCTGTAGCAGGTTTTGTTCTCGTCCACGACCCACTATTCAGTATCCGTTTTGTTCGCCTTGAATTCAGCCTGAAGACAAACACACAACCGAACAAAACGACTGGGCTGCTTCGACTGGACTACTGGAGTCCGAGACGCAGAATTGAAAACTAAACTTGGTTGACGGAGAGGCTCGCTTTTACTATAAAAGAAGTCGCTTGCCTCTGTGCTCGACACAGTGCACACAGGTAGCCTTGCTATGGCGGTGCACCAAACGATCAGCGGAGTTGAGTCGGACTGTTCTCCTTCGTGGATAACATTTCAGCGTCAACTCTACTGGGGAACTGCTCCAGAGGCTAAGGCGAACCTGTAGTTTTGTTCCGCTCACTCTCTCACACAAACTCTCTCTCTCTCTCTGCCTCTCTCTCTATAGTTTGACTTGACTCCTTCGTTGTAATGCACGTACAAGAGCCGAGTAGTCTGACTACATAGTACGTAGTGGCCGGAATACTAGGGTGTGCATACAGTTGAATGTATTTTCATGTATGAAGAGATGTTGTCTTCGTCGTTGTCGTTTCTTCTTCATCCTGTCAGTTCATCCTTAGGATTCTTTATGCAGCTTTTTCTTGTACAATGCTCTGCTATCCAGCTTATCCATTTAACTTATCGTGCCTGTACACACTGGTAGAATGTAGGAAACCACTTTGATATTTATTTCCTATTATAAATGAGATACATGAGTTAGTGTGAATGCTAAATATTTTTTTGGACTGTTTTTAAGTCTGAATGTCATATCTGCATTGTATATTAATGACAGACACTCCAAGGACACCCACTTTGGTCGACCTCATCTTCTTTTTGTAAATGCTGATTAAATACAAATAATACTCAAAGATATGTTTCTTTGAATGCTTCGATCACGTTGTAAGCATTTTATTGCTGTAGTGAATGTTTGTTTGAGACTCTCTGCAAGGAATCCCAAGCAAATTTCAAACTTAATTTTGTTGTTTAGAATTTTCCGTCGTACGTTCAGATACCCACTAAAAATAATCCTGCTTTCTGTTTAATTAAATTGGACTTTGAATATTTGAGTCTGTGCAAAATATTTATTATGAATTACCTATGTAAACTAGACAAGACTAGCTGGTTTCTGCAAAATGAGATCATTAAATAAACACTTAAGTGATTGCATCGCGAGAGTCTCCGAAATTTGTACAAATATTATTTTAGAAGATTTACAATATTCTCCAACTGATTTTGGATGATTACATATTATACTTTATGATGTTTGCGAAATTATTTAACCGTAGACCTGCGGAGGTCTGAGTGTTTATTCATGTGCTAATATTTTTTATTCAGTCCTGTTTTCCTAGAAGGTTTTCCAGGAATGAACAAGTACAAGGATTACAAGAACTGATATAACGTGCATTTAAACTCATGTTTCGTTAAACGTTAGCTTGGGTATTTAGGAACTTTTAATGTTCCTCTAAATACCAGGTAAATACGTACCGAAACAGACGGATTGCTTGTAATTGCCCTCACTAACTACTATCAATTCCACTTCAATAAAGTATTTTTAGGAAGCCAGTGGGGAATACCTAAATACGAGGAAACATTACGGGTTGATAATTGCAATTCCATTCAGCAACTTTACTTACAAAGAAAGTTTCGCATTTGTGCCAGTTTCTCAATGGACTTCTATTTAAAGGTAAAAGTTCACCTCCTGAGCATTTTGTTTCTCTGTTTGTATTCAATTTCACATGTACACACACTCCGATGGGATTCTTCGAAACTCTGTTGTGCAAAATGTAAATAGAAGACTACATATTCAATCGTGCCAATAAGCAGTTTACTCTGATTTTCATAATTAATGATATAATTAGTGTATGAATATAAAGGACACCTGCCCTTATAAACGTTTCAGGTTTTATAACCGCAGGCAGAGGTATCCAGCACGAATCTCGAAATCCTTCCAGCATAATTTGCAACAAAAAATGCTTAATTGGATCTACCAAATGAATCAGGGTGGAAATTGTATGAAGGCATTGGGTTTTAGAAACTGTGTGAACGAGATACTTTGGAATAGGTGTACGCAGGTAGTTTACGTAAAGCGACCTGCGACGGGTAGAAATAATAATATTAAATAGCTACAATTTAAACAGAAAATTGTTGGGATAATATTGTACCGACCCAGTTATTATGCCCGAGTTAGTTTTTCTCGTCACGAAAGTATTTTCCTATGTTTAATATTTAATTATATATTTTTTCTCAAGATACATATGAATAAAATGCAACCGTACGTACACAGATAAAGTAGGAAAGCATTAACAAGGAATAAACCATTTCTTCGAGCAGAAATGAATTGTAATGGATGAAGTAGAGGATAGAGCCCTTGAGGTTTCTTCACACGCACACAGTGCAGATATTATAAAAATTCTTGGCAGGTTCATCGGCTAAGTCTTATCTTACAGCTGCCGTTTACATCATTTCTAGAGTAATTGCTATTCTACCCAACGCAGAAATAATTTCATAATACCAAGACAAGTTTGAGTAACTGACAATGAGTTTTTAAAGTTATCTAATGCATGCTAAAATGAAAATTCAATAATACAAAAGTAGTAATAAATCCTAAATGAATTTTCTTACACCATGTAGTGTATGTACATACATTTTGGAAAAATAATTTGATTGAGCTCAAATCATATTCGATCATACTGATCTAGGTCTACATACGACACGATTGTTTTACTGAGCACTGGACAAAATAATGTGAATATGTTCTATTTAATCAATTAGAAACTTTGTACCATATATGTACTAGTATTGGACCAGTATTTATTTGTAAATGCTTAAATAAAATAAAGCGTATGTACCCACTAATTTGTGGTTGCTGAAATTAAACCACATATTTCTGTTCATGTGTTTCCACTCCAACAACATAGGTACTTTTACTCTGTGGGAATCATAGGTGATTAAATATTTTACGACTGTTTGTTTCGTCATAAGTATCTACATATAATAAACCAGAAGACTATTTTTAACCAAAGACAAAGTGCGGATCTACGGTCTACAGCTATTGACTCCTGCTCTTACTCTCAAAATTCAAATTGAGCAGAGGACATCAGGAGTTAATAACAGAACAATGGAATAGAATCACTAGCCAACAATCTTACATCAAAGTTAGTTTGATCCGTCCGCGGTCTATCACCCAAGAGGAGAAGTCATACATTGACATTGACATGAATATTTCTACGGGCACAGAAGATCTAATGTGCAATCTAGGTAATGTAATTGCAGCGGATCTTCTAAGAAGGAAAATTATGCCTTTATATGAATGTCTAAATTACCAATGTCCATATAAATAGAGTTGGTTAGATAAGGATTCCCATCTTTATAAGGTACAGAGTTGCATCGCCTATAGAGTAATATTGCATGCATTTAGTTTTCTGAACACCCTTTCCTCAAGTGCGCATCTCAGCATGTTTTGTAAATATATATGTAGTGTCTCTCTATCATCGGACTCTATCTGTACACTGTGCATCGTCTACGAGACCAAGGGTGGAATACAATGATGTGCACTGTGTGTAGCATGGCATAGTTACATGACAGATAGGCTGACAGAAAAACATTGACGTCTGATCTGTCTGTAGTGAAACCTACACAGACACATAATACATCCGCGGGTAATTAATCTTAATAGCTGTTGATGTGTAGAGGAAACATGATGCGAGTAAAAAATGTTGCTTTGTGTACGTGCATGTTCAGGTGCTTCTAACCATTTCATACTCCCTACTTCTACTACTACTATTTACTACTACCATATAATTTGAATTCTTTTCTGAAGGAATTTCCTCGTACCGAATATGTGAGTCAAAGACTACATGTGTGTAAGGTACCTATACATGTGAAAACAAATAAATCCTTCAGTAAAATATTAACGTTCAAATTCTTGTTGGGCCAATCCAATTTAGCTAAATGGTTGGAGTGGATTTTTCTCGTGTCGGTGGATTTGTAGCAGTGCGCCTACACAGTGTGCACACAAAAAGAGATTAAAGTTAAAAGTAGCTATTCCAGATATTCTTTTACAATTAACTGTTTTAATATCAGAGCATGCAATTTCCTTTGTAACGACAGTGCAATAAAATAAATAAACGATTTCCCCCTCTAATTTAAACAGTTTCCATCAAAGAAAGTACGATAGAGTTTTCCCGGCTTTGATTGATAGCTCCATTACGTTCATATGGTTTTATTATGTGTAAATGGTCAAAAGAAATGCGGTAATTCATATTAGTCATAGTCGTCAGTGGTATATCATCAGTTCTTTATCTCTCTCACTGTCTGCTCTGGGTCAAAATGGCCAAATTTTATGGTCGTTCACCTTTCGTCTACATAATACGAAGCGCTTTAAGCATACGGTACAGATTGATTTGATGCGAGTGACGCGTAATAGTATGAAAGGTTTTAAACATTTGAAGTCAGTGTAAATTGAATATTTTGACTGGAGGGAATGACGGCTGAGTAGCAGTACTTACATTTAGCACAGAAGTAAACTAGAAAATGAAAATCAATAGAACGACCTTACGTAGTAGTAAGATATTTCTCACATCAGAGTAATTCTGAGTTACGGATAGATGAAAATGTACAACTGGACTTTGCTCGTACAGAATAGTAGGTGTCATTTGATTTCATTTAGAAGGTCGACAACATTGAAAAAAGTTGTTGGAGAAAAGGAAGAGAAAATCCTCTGACTATTTATAGCGTGACTATCAGTTGCGAGAAATGTGAAAAGAAATGAAGTACTAGGTTCGCATTATAAAAATGAAGTATCAGATAAGAATGAAAAAAATAAAGTCAGTGTGAATGGTCTCTTCAGTTTCCATACGCTCACTTTCACTTCAGTTCACATCCCATCATTTCCCTGAACATAACAGAAACGTTTACGTCTTCCTTCCTTTGCTTGCCTGCTTCCCTCTGAACTGTTTCTCTCTCTCGCAGATTGACGGAATCATATTGGTGGCTGATGGGAGGGGGGAAAGTAGGCTACCTCCGCTACTGCTACTGCTACTGCTACTGCTACTTCTACTGCTGCTGCACAGTTCACGGCGCGGCAGTAGATTTTAAATGGTAAGGTAGCGTATAAATGCAGGGTGGCAGGAAATGTGTATAATGTAGAGGAATAGAAAATGCGTGGAAAAGCTGTCCCGATATTATAATATGGTAATAATAACCGGAGAAATACATCCAGAACGTACATTTACGACAGTCGAAGGAGACACTCGAGTGTAGGGAATGTACTTGTGAAATAGACTTTTTGTGTAAAATATGCAATAAATTTGATTCTTGGATGGGAGAGACCCAGTGGAATGAATGAGACTCTTTGCTAGTCTGTGATCCTCTGTTGTGCATGAAAGTAGATATTCTGCTTCTAGTGCTACTCCAGGAACAAAATTTCCAGGGGCCATTCCTCGGACAATTTCAAATGATTTATTGCCTCCTAACAGAGATATTTTTAGAATAAAAATGAGAGTATAGCATAAGATATGGAGAGACTCATTTTTTACATTCACTCGTCTTTCCTTCTCGTGCCATTCCAACCTTGAAAGCTTGAAGGTAGTCAAGACATCTTCTTTTCCTTGTTATAGCTGTAGAATGTACTCTCTGAGAGATGGGCATTATCATCTTTCATACTTTCACGGAATTTTCTAACACTTTACAATCGGCTACAGTACTATACCTTCACTGTAGAACAGACGTTCCGTCTTTCCAATCCAATAGCTCGTCTGCATTCGAACAGCGAGAGAGGGTGGAATTGCTAATATGTTTCATGTCATGCGGACATTCAAGATTAGAAAAAGGAAAGGTCATTCATACGTACCCGGACACATGCTAGTTGTATTGTAGCGAATGGAGATTACAAATCTTTCAAAATTCTGTCAATGGTCAATTTTAGAAATGTGCCGAACATATTTTGCCGTTTTCAAACCTCAACAATTCGTGTGGCTCTCTGCAGTTTTCTGAACTAAAATCTACCTATAGTAAGTATGTATATTATGAAGTAATTGGATATCTCATCTATGTGATCGTGAATATGAATTGTAATAATTTGGGTATCAAAAATCAACCATCGCTGCGGGAAGGAATCTGCAATTCGTTGCAATTAAATCATTACAAATTTTGTTACTTTTCAGTTGTTTATTTATCGTTTAATATTATTTTATCATTTACATTTGTTTTTTGTCTTACATTTTGCAGCAAAATCAAACAAATGGTTAAATTATATTGATATAAATTTTATTGCATAATACTGCAATGTATTAATTACCTAAATGGAATGTCGCCCTTTAATTGAAAAGTGACTACAATTTTAAAGTTCTGTCTGTTCTGTGGGATTTTAGTATTATAGCAATT
>JABASC010004171.1:0-12395 GCA_019776185.1 Plutomurus gul | reverse complement strand
AATTTGCCCTTCTTAGTAAATTCTATAAAACCAATTTAATATTTGTTTCTACAGGTGCATCTATATGCTGTAACTTGACTCCTTACTCGTGTTTACTTTGTCTTAATATACTACAATGTTTGTTGACGACCAGCAGTTCAAGTTCTTTGTAAACCCTTATTTCTTACAGGTATTTTACGTTAGACAAAACGAAACGTGAGAAATAGACTCAATTTCCCTGCTGCTTAACTTTACTTACATTTAAACATTGACTAATCTAATATTCACCCCTATAATAGTGTGTAATATCATTAAATTCCAATGTTAACCATGCTAACCAATGTTAAGTTTTCATGAACTACTTTTCGCAGTTAATTTATTTGTTATATATTTAAACGTTGATTTAGTGAAAGGTATGGTTGCTTACGTATGCATGTATAATCTAATGCTTGTTTGTGGTGATAGTGGTGGCTAAGGATAAGTAAGATAAATGGTGTATGTCTACTTATGTATTTATGTTCTGTTTATTTTTGTAGGTTGGTTTGTAGTAGTAACTAATCCTGCTCCCCTTCAGGACAGATAGATGGAACTTTTATTGTATTTTTCTATGTAGTAGATATAATTTTATACTGTTTCCTATACCCTTTCCTTTCATCTTCATTTCTTCCACGCATAATCAATCTGGAAGTTGTAAAACTTGTTCCTCTATCCATTTCATTGTCAGCAATTTCTTACAACTAATTTTTACAGAACCTTGTAGTAAATACATGGTATTTGTTTAACATTATATTCATCCGATAGGCTGTGTGACGGCATGCTGTTGCTTTCTCATGTCTCCGCTTTCTCTAACTTCATTTGTTTTTAAATTTACTAACCCACAAAGAAGAGGACCATTCAGTGTTTGACTCGGTGAGGTTTGGTTGCTGCTTTTGTAGGTGATTTTGATAGTAGTAGTAGTTCTAGAAGTAAGTAGTAAGTAGTAGTAGTAGTGGTGGTGGTAAATAGAAGAAGAGAGTGTCTTGTTTTGTTTAGGAGCAGTAGAGCGAGAGTTCACCCCCAGATCGCCACGTGGTCACGGATCGAGCCTTCAACTGTAAAAACATCAAAAAACAATTGCCATTACTAAAATATTTACGGACTCCAAGGAACATTCTCTAGAGAAAAGACCAAGACTAACAATACGTAGCCAGTCTACCTACCCGTACTCTGGACTATTTCTCTCTTTACATTCTCCACAATGCATGCAATGAACGATTACAATAGAATGCTCTTCAATGCCCGAGCTACCCAAGTGAAATTGTCCGTGTTCATGTACGGATGGATAAAGACAACACAAATAGTGCCTACATATTATGTACTTAGTCTTTTACGCTCTACGCAGTACACAAACACAATATTTAGGGAGAACCAGTCAGTCAACTCAGTTTTCAGCTTTACTCTCCTTACAACTCTCTGTAGCGTACGTACGTAGTACTACGCTGTTTGATGATGGTACGTTTAGACGAGTCGCCTTATTGTTAGTTTAGTCATCAACTATTAGTATTAAGCAGGCTAGCCACTTTACTTCTACTATAAAGAATGCATTGAGTTGAGCCACGCGGGCACAAGCACCACAACAGCAAGAGACAACTTATCAGCCAACAGCTCACTCTCCTCTCTCTTTCTGTCTCTATTTACTGTTCATTCCCATCCAAACCATGAACCTTATCCTTTTACACATGCATTTATGGTAAGAAAGGAAAACAAGGGAAATTCACCCGAGACCTTTAATATATGTACATACATACGCATTTTAGTACGTACGAGTTTCATTACGTTCTTTTTATTATTCATCTTTGTTAGACAAATGAAAGGTGGACAAGGAAAGAATATTGGAAGGGAGACTCGAACAGTAGGCAATTACAGTATAACCAGGAATCTGAGCTTAGGTTTCTTTGGAAGCTTATTATTATGCAGATTGTGGCACGTTGATAACCGCATGTGCAGCTTAAAATTACAGGAAAACCCATGTGTCCCGCTTCTCTCACCACAGTGGCCATTGTTTTAGAGGATTTGAAAAAATCCTTAATGTGCTGATCACTTACGACATTAATTACTGGTGCTACCCAGTTTAATTACTGTTTCTCCACACTCTGTGAGTGAGTATTGGCACCGATATGACGAAAAAAGAGACATTCAGTGTACGCTCACGCTGTAACTACAAGTGAGTGGATAGAAAAAAGCCGAGTAGACATGATAATGACTATTCCCATGACTTAAATTTATCTATTTGAACAGTGAAGAGGATGGAGAAGAGTTGACACATTGCGTTTATGTGGCGTTGCACATTGCACCATGGCTGGTTTCCCTGACTTAAGCACTAAGCACTAACTATAAGTACGCAGTACATTATACACTGGGAGTCTTACAGAGTGCAATATTACTTTTTACGTTGTGAGATCACACAGAGAGTGTACACACGGATATGTACCTAAATCAGACAGCTGCAAGTCATTCAAGGAAAATGTGATATGCAATGCAGGATATTTTGTTATATTAAATGCATTAAAATGTGATTCATGTTATAGAGTGGAGTTAACAATCAGAGAGAGCCAAGGAAGGAAAGAGAGAGAGAGAGACAAGGCGAGGCAGGCCAACCGAGTGCACTAGACAAGATAGATTGATCTCGAGATGCTTTGCAGTTACGCGTTATTGTCTCAACGCAAACAGAACACGAGAGCGAAGAATGACTTGACTGTAGTGGACACGACAACCATCCATTTAAATTATCTTTACAAGAGATGTCAAGATTCATGTATACCAACTTTGTGCAATTTCAGATGTAAGCATTTAAATCTCCTGCACCATATACTACGAGCAAGTGAGAGAGAGAGAGAAAATGGCACCAGTAAATTGCGCTGCATTGAAGTGCATTGGCACAAATATCTAATATTTACGTACAAGTCCACTAGTACATAGAAAGCAGGTATACACACAGAATCCGAGTCTTCCATTTAATATGACAAATAATTTACATAATACTTATTGTTGGATTAGTTTAGAACACACTGACTATACCATCGTCATTAGCATTGTATGTATGTTAGATTACGGATGGATGTGACGGTATATAATACAGATAGTAAGAAATTTTACGACGTGTGCAAGAGAAATGAAGGAAAGGATATTATTTTACGCTTTTGATTATGAGTTTGATGTTGGATTTTACGGTAGAGTGTGACTGCCATTATTTCTTACCAGACTCCGTGCTAATATTACTCTAATACATATAAGATCACCGGGGCTGCCGAATGGATTCTCCAAATGCACATTTAATGGAAGTACATACTACACCATGCACCATAAGCGGGTTGTATGTATGTAAAGCAGCATTATGGGCAAACAGACAACTAATAGCGAGTCCAAACAAAGGCCATAGCACACGTATAGTAAGTCACGGCAGGGTTGGGGTTGACTTTGACTTTGAATACAGTTGACTTGAGTTTGACTCGGCTTGACATTACTGGTTGGTGGTGGTGGTGAGCTATTGCTCGGTATTGCGTTGCATTGGTTATGGTTGCACTTCTTGCGCGTCTGACTCGAGCGTCATCATAATAATAATCTATAACTTTAGGAAGAGATAGGAGGGAACAGGGATGAGCTCAATAACGTGGACATCCTTCCATAAATCATGTCATTTGGCTATTGTAGATGCCGTGATGCCAGCCCAGCCGATGCATAAATCATGCAATCTATCTCATACCCTTGCCTTCTTGCTTGCCTTCCCATAATATCAGCCAAACCATAGCATAACCATAGCAATCATCTTATAATGGATACATCTATCCAATCCACTGGCGGAGGAATGGTACCGGCACGTCTACCGTAAGTGGACCCACTATAATGATACCAACTCCTCGTCCTCCTCAACTCTTGGGAACTGTAGAGCATCGAGCCAGCACCTACCTAAGCTCATTCTTGAGCACACACGCAGATACACCACTGCAGACTGCAACAATATCTGGAGATACACTTTAATTTCTTCGATGTTCATGTAAGCAAAGTCAGCCCTGAACCACACTCTAGTATTCGCACAAAATTACATTCGAGAGCATTTTATTTGACGCTCTTCTGTGATATATAGGCATCGTATTTGCTTTAGACGAGCACCTAAAAATATAAAGTTCACAATGATAGCCTGTGCTGTAAAGGAGTGTGAGAGAAATGCAACGTACCGCAGGCCATTAGTTACTTTACGGGGTGTCGTGCATGCTTTGTCGTAGTTGTGTATTGTCTCCTATAGTTACTTCACTTTTGCACATACGATGTAGAAATACACAAGTGAGCTGGAGAGACTGGGACACGGTCTCACAGAATGGCAAGAGAAGTACCAGTGAGAAGAAACAAATGTCTACAGGTACGAGAAATGTAACAGATAACATTGATATACTTAGATAGCAAGAGGAGAAAACTGTTTTCAAGGAGAAAAGATTTTCCAGGAAGGCTAAAATCTTTGCGGAATCGACATACACTTGACAAAAGTGTAGGTGCAGATTATTTGTATTGGACTCCATTGGAAAGATACGTAAATCGTACTATGTAAACTCTCACTATAGAGAGCTTAGAGCGGGCTATATAGCGTAATAGTATACTTCTTAAAAGATATTGTCGTAAGAAGAGGCCCAACCAGAGTTGACCACAAAAGAAAATCTACTTTTACATTAAGTTGAGTTAACCTCTTTCTTAACTTTGCCTATAACTAGCACTTTTCTAAAACCAAGAACAAATTTCCATAAGCCTCGTTTATCTAAAGCCTGTCACAAACCTTTGTATCAATGCATCTTCATATAGCGGGGAATCAAATCCGCTATAAGGAGTAATGGAGCAAAATCTCTTCTCTACGTTCATGTGTACTCTCGACAAGCCCGAGCAGATCACTATGATCCAAATACTACGGACTACTAACTGGATGTTGACGGGATGCCTGGAATAGTTTGGCGAGCTCGTCTGATCTGACTGCCCTGCCGAACCGCTCTCTCTCTCTCTCTCCACGAAATGCCATGTTGCTCTCATATCTCATAAATCCTCACCCGAAGTACTACTCAGCAAGTTTACAATACAAAGGAACGAGAGTCGAACAAAGTTTCGGCTCATGTCAAATCACCCTCGTTGATCTTGCTGTGATGTCTCCCCGTTTTAACTTTAGATCTGCTCTGGGCTCCACCAAAGTGTAAAATAAAGGAAACGTACCTTATCTGTTCTCACTATAAGTGCTCCGTCCACATTCAACTTGCCACGAATTATAAGAACAACACTAGAAAGCTTACTGGCTAAACTCACAACTCCTTGTGAAGTTGGCTGTGAGCTATCCGAGTAAATGATGCTTTCTGTCGATATTAAAATGTGACAACGCAAATGTATTTCACAAATCCTAATAAACGGAGGGATGCCAAAGAAGCAAAAATACGCCATTTGTTTGCTTACATTTATAGCGGCAGAATTTCTATTTTTATCAATATTTTATTCATATTCCTCTATAAATAGATGTTAGAGTTTCACCCAAGACCTTTTGTGAATATTTACACTAGCTATGATTATATGTATATTACAGTGAGTCCATGTATATATATAGTATAGAGGTAGAATCATTCGTGTATGTACATTGTTGATTGAATGTCCTGTCTAGTGCTGATAGCATTGCGCAAATATGAAATGGATTCTAGGGGAGAAATTACTCATCAAAGTGTACACACAACACCCCAGCTCAGTTCTATATGTACTACTAATGCAGATGCACTACACTAGGATCAGATAAGGAAATGCCATATTAAAATATGAACCACAGGGGTGAATAGCAGATTATTTGTATTTGTACGTGGCTACAAAAAAAACTAGAATACAGCACGTATAATTTGTATAGAGAGCAGACTATTTCGCTGGTAGATTAATGTTTGAGCTTTGAACTTTACATAGTCTATTATTCATTTGGTCTGAACTTGCAAAGATGTAGCGAACCCATGGTGGAAGAATTCTAATGGCAAAAAATGCTCTTACTACGTACATGCACCACAGTATACAATATATGTACTTGTCGACAGTATAGTAGAAGGTATGGTGATCAATGTCCAATATCAATAAAAACAATGGCTATAATAATAAGATAATGCCTTTATAATAAAATACAAGTATCATCATCAGTACATAATAGCTTCATGATAATCATTTGTTTTGTTTGCTCCGGCGAAAGCTCCACGTAGCGTTGCTGTGAGCCCCTTTATCAATTTTGCAGTTGAACTTTGAAAAGCGTGTAGTTTTCCAACGCACAAGAAATGAGGAAGAGAACACAAAGGCCAACACAGAAACATGATAGACAGGAGGAAGGAAAGAAAAGCCAAGCAAAACGCTTGGGCAGGGTCTGATTGAACTGAAAAACTGACTAGTGAACTCAACTGAAAAATAAAACAACACTATTGAACTGATTGTATTCCAATCTCTCTCTCTCTCTCTCTCTCTCTCTCTCTCTCTCTCTCTGTGTGTATCTCTGCAACGTACAAGGTTCACACAGAAAACAAAAGAAGTATCACAATCAGCCCAAAAACTTGCATGCATCGCTGAGTCCATTTACTCTTTACACTGTAAATAGGCAAATCCTGACTGGCATTCTGCAATTATTTTACCAGCACAGTAACATTAGCCCTCCCATCCTAATCACTAATCACTCTCTTCCACAAATTCTACATCACATCACAATTATATGTAGTAGTAGTAGTAAATAGTAGATGTAGTAGGCATATACAATCTAGAGTAGTTTACGATGAACAACCCCTACTGCACACACACACACACATACTTTTGCCTGCCATATGCCAAGTCACACAGAATTCAGAATTATCACATCATGTAAAATGATTTCATATCTCGGGCTATCATTTTATTGTATCACGCCAGTCTCTTTATGGTTACTACGTATTCCACCATGACATTACCAAGTGTTATATAAACACATACAAAAGATGCTAATCTCTCATATGAATCTGACCACTGAATAGTCACACTAACACATCCCTAGAGAAATACACCATACTATGAATATCATCAGTCACAAATCACTACTTAACAGAAGAGCAATCATACTTATATAGCAAAAATAGAACAATGTAATTATGACAGCTCAATGCATTCTCGTCCAATGCAATCTCCCAATCTTAGTTACACAGATTACTCTTGATACTTCCGCTTAAAGGCTTTCCGCTCAACGAAACCGTTTTTTGTACACCCTTCCCCACCAGTCATAAAAATACTAAATATAATCAATTGATTTTGCAAGGCAGACAATTAAATCTATTGTTGAGGGATTAGACTGGAGCTGTTGTAATATGCATTCGTATGTGTTGCATATGCTGATATTGGACTATAAAAGTACCAAATCATGGCAATTGTTCACACAGAATTTCTTTGCTTACAATTAAATGCATGTGTATAAGCGTAGAACACAAATGAATCGTAAGGAGTGCTTCATATAATGAAGCACACATTGCATTCTGTGCACATGTGTCTCTATGTACAAAAACTACGAATATATACAGATACTAACACAATTTACTATATACTAGTACATATATATTCTTTGTATGTGAAGTTGATTCGAAATACATTTATTAGAGTTTTTGCTCTCTTTCCGCACAATCATTGTGGATGAAACATCGTACGTACAGATTTTCCTGTCTGCAAAATACGCTGTATACTACAGATACTGCACAAGCATCAAGTCTACGCAGTTCATCAAGGTATTATTTGAACCCGACATCAATCTTTCTCAATTTAAAATACTCTAATGCACATAATCACCCTTACATGTGCAAACAATGTGTGCACATAAATCCTCATTCACTTTGATTTTACATAAATTTATCCATATGTGTGCAACAAACCTCACACCATGTAATATGGAGGAGGAGAACCGTGCTCTTCTTCTAACAATAGCCGCAATGCATTTCAACTAACACACACAAAACAAAATAAAAACGCCGCCCCAATTATAATTATGGTTGATAGGAGAGCCACAACAGCTAGCCATCTGAATAGCCAACGATGCTTTCCACTCAATCAAAATTAGATAAAAAATTGTGCGATAAAAAAGATAAATCACCCAGCCACAACGGCGTACTAGTATATCTGTGTATACAGTATGTAATAAGGGTGTATGAAATTCACAATTTCTACTATTAGTTGTGGTAGTAGATATTTTCCATGTGTGGAAATGGCACAAGGAAAGATTCCACAGCAAAACATAATGGAGCAGAGGACAGCAGACATAATAAAATTCAAAAAGTGCTCCACATGTACATACATGGACTACACTACACGACACTAAATTACAGTGCTCAACAATAATTTCGTTATGTACTATTCCGTATACAGGCACTACTACAAAATATACGTGCACACACTGGCTGCATACAAAATGCGTTGTAGTAGTAACAGTGTACTGTTAAACAAGGATTTATTCTGTAGTGAGTACATACGTTTTGTGTATATAGGGAACATCATTGGAATTGTATATCTTTATTTAGTTAAGGTTAAATTTCATCTGCACTAAACTAAACGCAACTATGTATGTAAAGTCACTGCGATAATGGGAGACAAGACAATGGGAAAAGTCAGTTTCGCTTTGGTCTTGTTCGCTGCTGCAAATATTATGCTGTGCCCTGGCATGACTTTGAGTTGTTATCAAGATGCCTTGACTTTAAGTTGAAAAAGTCGACTGCATTGCCAGAATGCAAGTATAACTCTATCCACTAACCGCTACTAACCGAGACCAAAAATTGCCAAACCGTGCCATTTAGTTTGCTAAGGTTACACGAAGGCAGCAGAAAAGAATAAAGTAATGTAATGTAGTGGTAGTTACAAATATGTTCGAACCGAGTAAATGTAGACACACACACACACAGAGAGAGACACACAGTGGCTACCTAACCCAGTGGCTACAGTGTACACATAGTGAGAGAGCGAGATAGTTGATAGTAAGTACAAAAAGCTTGGCACAAAGTGAATAATATGAAAGACAAAGTCTCTCTTTCTACTTTCAACCTTAGTGAGTAAAGAAGTTTTTCTTCGGAGCTCTTTCATTTCAGACACACAGACTTAACTTGCTTTGCCTACGTTATCTTATCTGCACTAAAGATGCAATGCAATGGTAAAGAGGCAAATGGCAGCAATATCCTAAACGGAGATAAAGCCACGTCATGTGTCATTTTTCCCACTCAAATCATCATTCTAGCGAGGATTTCCAACTGAAGCCATGCCAAGCCAACTTTCAACTTACATTAGCCAAGTGAACTAAGGATGTTTTCCGAATTCATTGTAAACTTGAGACTGCTACGCTATTTTCCTCCTGTGAAGTATTTTTGGGCATCTCTCTGTCTCTCTCTCTCTCTTTAACCCAAACTCACTCTTTCTTTTTTAAAGTAAAGACTGGCTATGTTTGTCTTCACCATAAAATGTACGAGTCAGTCAAAACTAACACGGCATGGTATTACATTGAGCTTCAAGCTTTACCCTTTACTGTCTACATATTATCCTCGCCACTCTATCGCCAATGTTTCGTTGCCACTCGACTACCTACACTGCTGCTTCTTTCACTTTAGAAGTTACCTTCATTACAGAAAAAGATATTACAATATCTATATAGAGACACAATCTACAGAGCTTCGTATATTTGAAACAGACAGCGTAGACACACACATACACGTTTCTGCGGTTGGGCTCTATGTAAGAAAATTGTAAAGTGTACATTATACATAAATAGTGAGGGAGGGACTTTGTCATAAACTAGCCCTAAAACAGTAGTCTATACTTGTACACGAGGAAAATATCCCCATGTGTAGTCAAGTAAGCAATAAAACTTCAATTTTAGCTTTTGCATCCAAACGAGAAACAAGCATGATAAATTTCGATTTGACAACTCCAGTCATTACCACTATTGGTGTAGAGTAGCAGCCAAGTCATATTAATAACAACTTTCAAAGTAAAGTACAAGAAAAGCCAAGTCATCCTTAAGCTTTTCGCGTAAACTGACGTAAATCTTCCAAAAAACTATCTCACTTCCCTTATTTTTACATCTTCATTATCGCAACTACGTAAGTATACAAGTGTGTGTACCGTATCCATCACAAAACTACGTAAATTCACTTACGACTCTTCTCGCCGAGTAAACGGCTCAATAGCGATAAAATAACCATGCAGAGGAAGAGGAGAGCGCGTTTGTTTGGCCCGTCTAGCTGTTAACTATATACACAGAGCATTCAATCTACGCATTTAGGTGAACCCTCAAAGTCACAACCAGCACTCTTCCTCCATCATTAGAAATTACTTGCAATGGTTGCACTTGTAAGTGTATGAAATTGGACAGGGCATATCTTCTCCATTATTACGTCGATTTAAGTCGCCACCCTAGCGATTTATTGTGGAAATCCTACGATAATTTATTTTTATGTCGACAAGTCAAAATTCTAAGTCGCCAACCAGGCATACAAAATATTAAATAACACTCAAAACAGGGAAAGGTTGAGAGAGTGGACTACATAAATTTTAAAAAGGCAATTCCAGTTTTGCATTATATTCTAAAGAATATACAAAATATCGTTCATTGCAATCCATAGAACCTGAATAATACGATATGATGAGAGCATAGTAAAATTCTGATGTTTCATAGTACATAAATTCCACTAGGATTCAAAAAAGAATTTTGCATAAATTGTAGCCCAAAAACCAAAAGTCAATATCGTTGGCGACTCTGTTAAAAAAATACGGTAACTCAACATTTCATATTCACACCGAGATGCATTTATTTATCTTTCTCAGTGTCTCTCTTTAAATGCAGAGCAAACGAGATCTTTTTAATTTTTCACAACAAAGAAAAAAGTTTTACTCCCTACACTAAAAAAAATTATAAGCTGTCTAAATGGCATTCTCATGTAAAAGAAGCAGAGCACCGAATGTTTGCCAGATCAACTTTAGCATATCACTTGACAATCAAGTCAACATTATAAATACTTAATGTAAGTCCCCCTTAAATACTAAATACTGTAATGAAAAGTTAAAGCATCAAAAAAGCCCAGACTCGCTTATCTTATTTCCTACAAGTCTGCTGCCGCTTAATGTACGGTTGGATTGCATACGTATCTTCTTTATTCCATTAGAAAACCGACAATCCCATGTGCAGTAATATATTATGACCCTTTACGTTGGTGAACTAATACCAAAAAGAACCATACTCCACATGCATTTTTCCTTTGGTTCATAACAAACAAAAGAAACAGTAAAATATATCAAGAAATACAACAGGGAGAATACAACACTGTCGTAGCCCAGACCATTGTGCATACTGGCAGCGAGTAAACAGAGTCATATTCATGCACAGATGAGAAACCAAGGTAGAGGGAGTAAAGCAGTAAAATATACAATCATAAAAGCGGATATGTGCCCGCTCACTCTCTCTCTCTCTCTCCTCTCTCCATCTCTCTCTTGTATATAAATATAGGGATGTTGTATGTTGTCGTAAACGAGAATTTTAGTTTTACAATATAATATAAAATAGACATTGGTTCGTTTGACTTGGTTTAGTAGTTCACATTATATCTGGCCTGTACATATGCATTGAGTGTGGGATCCGTGGTCGTTGAGCCTCCTACAACTAGTAGCAAGCAGTATGTAGGTATGGCATGAAGAAAAGTCTCCTCTCATAACTACAGAAGTAACTATCATTGAAGAATTCAAAGCAGCCAGGCTAAGCACAAGCAGCGTAAAACCAACAGAACAGAACTGCAACAACCAAAACCCAGCCACAAAGATGTGTAACGCTGACATAAAGTACCAAGTGGCATTGCAAGGCATCCTATGATATTGGAGAGTCAGTGGGGGATGTGGGACTTTCCATACGGCTACACGATGCATAAAGAGAACTGCACATAGATTATGGCAATAAAGGAGTTTATGTGACATTATCTTTGTCCTGGTGACTTTGAGCGGATCTCACTCATTCAATATAGCAAAAGCTGGACTAGTCTAGGACACTGCGTTACTTTTCTCTCTACTTCTACTACAACCACCACCACCACCACCACCACTACGTACTTACTCTTTTCTGCAAGCACGCAATATATGACTCGAGTTCATACATCGATGTATGTGTTCTACTACTACATACAACCGATGGCATGTACTTGCACTGTGTACCTTTCTACTTTACTCTCTTCTTCATGAGAGTCTGCGACGCAATCGAACAATAACACAGTTTTATATACCTAGACATAGAGAATGCTGTGCTGTGCTACTACAGAGCAGACACATGGAAGCGATATACAACAACGACCTTATCTGAGGATGGACTTATAGTATCTTTAACCTCTTGTCTGCCGATTCCACCTATGCGATGT
>JABASC010004170.1:0-12396 GCA_019776185.1 Plutomurus gul | reverse complement strand
ATTCGTACATAGAAAAGGTGCAAATGCTCACTTTAAATCTTATCCGAGCATACTGGCTTCATCTCTCCGGCTTTACCGTTGAAAAAACACTTGAACCTATAGTTTTCAAACAGACCTTATATTTGAAAAATATGATCTTTGAAGAAATAACTGAAACTTTTCAATTTATTCATCGTTTTGTCGCTCTCCAAGTACCTAAAACTACCAACTCTAAGCAATAAAATATCAAGATAAATATAACTTGAAAAATCAAATTGAGAGTACTAAACTCATTTTATTCTTAATTCTTTTTAAAGGCTCAATTTTCTCAATGATTCAAAAATTAAATAACGATTTTGTGTGCCTAGAAATATGAATTAGAAATCTTCCAAAATCTCCAATTCCAAATAAAGTGTATCTTGGCCCGATTTTTTTGTAACATTGTACTGAGAATCTTGAGAAAAATAAGTTTTTGCGTGATGTATCAGTATTAGTACGAGAAGAGATTATCATGGCGTAATGAGTCATAAGAGAGCGCCTTTAGCCTCCACATCAGCTTTGTTGTTTACGACTAGAATTTCATACTAAAAATGAAAAGTAGCCAGGCGAAAACTTTTAGAGCTTATTTTACCTAAAATTTGTTTAATACACGAGATATACGAATATTTGAAAATAAACACCACTATATGAATATTTAATCAATCTAATGAAAAATACATAAAAATATTGATAAAATAATTTGATTTTTTTTTCAAAAAAAGAGTTGTTTCTACACTGGAACACACAATGTATACATAGTGTATAGTATAGTAATCCGAATAGACTATGGGTGCACACAGAAGGGATGCTAACAAGGAAACAAAGAGACTTAACTTTCAACTGTCACATACAATTCCAAACCTTTTATATGAGTAAAACAATACATGTATGTAAAGTGCTAAAAGACACGACTGCCAATGTAAATCTTACAGATAAATACAATTGAAGCAAGAATAGAATGCAATAAAATAAGAATAACAACTGGCATTTGCGAGAGAGTCACCTTAAAAATTGACAAAGACATATTTATATGTATATGTCAGCGTTCCACCGTGCGACGCCGCCAGTTGCGCTACTGGCCTGACTGGGAGTGCGACATTCAGCTTATTCGTGCAACAAACAGGAAAATGGTATTCACGTCTTAATATCGTTTCAGTCAATAAATACGCCAGCATTTGCATAATACAACCGAAGAATAACGTCAATCAGCAAATGAAAGGATGCTGTGCTGTTAGAGGCAACCCCCGAATAAGTTAGTCCCATTGTCTGTTTAAACTCCCCATCTCTCCCTTTCGTAACGCGAATTGGAATTTGGCTTGTTATTGTTTAAAAGAGGTCTGAGTGAGAAAGGAATATTATTTTATGTGTGTGAAGGGATGGGAGCAGCGGATTTCATTTGTCTGTATCTGTTCCAGTGAGTACAATAGTACTTAGAAGGAAACGAAGGACTGACAGGACGATTC
This sequence comes from Plutomurus gul, assembly GCA_019776185.1. Classification (NCBI taxonomy): domain Eukaryota; kingdom Metazoa; phylum Arthropoda; class Collembola; order Entomobryomorpha; family Tomoceridae; genus Plutomurus; species Plutomurus gul. The sequence continues at coordinate 10,915 of JABASC010004170.1, read as the reverse complement.
ACAGAAGCGATAAAATAAATCAACGGATGATTGACGATAGTCCCTTTAGATTTTACTTGTCTTGTCTTTAGTCTGCATAGTGAATCCTCAATGCTAATAAATGGCTCCGGAATTCTAACAGTCTCTCAACCTCTCGCTGGCGAATTCGAATCAGAGAATATTTGGTGAGACAGATGTTTTCACCCTTTTGTCTCAACTTCGTGCCTATGTTTGGATTAAACATCCATAAAGTGTGCAACTCAATTTCTCAACTGTCTAACAATAAGTAGTAAACTAAATAAGCACTCCCTCTAAACTGAATTGTGCAGCACGGTCTAGAAACAATACATATACGCTTTGCCATTACTTTAACGCGTGGCAGAGATCTATGCACATAATACAGCATGTCCATCAGACATACCTACGTCTGTGTTATTACTGATATTATTTTAGTTGCTCCTGCCGTTGGCTGATGTTGATTTTTTTGCCAATGCACCACAAATACACGGAACCACCTAACAGACTCACTCAGGTGTATTATTATATAACGCAGCGTACCCGCAGCAGTGGTGAAAAATAAATGAGAGTGGTTTGTGAGTGGCAAAGAAAAGTACATGGTACTAGAGAGAGAGTGAGAAAACTTGGTGAGTTGGAAACGTTTTCTCACTCAGGATGGAAATGACCACAACGCGAGTGAGAAGAAGAATAATCGTCAAATGTAGAAAAAGAGTAGGAAATTTGTGAGTAATAGATTGTAGTGTGTGAAAACAGTTGTGCGCGTTTGGGAGTGAAAGTGGAGAGTAGGACGCCTAGGAGAGTAGAACCTAGGACTTGCCGTGTACGTATGGAATATGAACGAGTATTAGTATGTTGGTGTGTATCGTGTGTGTGTGTGTGTGTGTGTGTTTATCTACATATATACCGGGCAGGGGGTGTGAGACAGGGTCGGGTAATAGAATAGAGTAAAATAAAATAAAGTCTTACTTGGGTGGACCAAAGGTTGAGATAGCGGAGAGATGGGAGTTTGATTAATTGTTCTGCACAGGCCGATGTCACCTGAGTAAAGGCCAGACTCAAGCACTCCAAGTTGCCAAAGGAGCCGCAGCTGAGAAGTTTGCCAAGATCTCCGTCCGTCGACCGGCTTGGCAAAGTTATTTTCCGCGGACCACCTTTACTTTGCTACAATTTCACACATCACAAAGAACACAACACACAAATTACCAAATGCTCAACTCAACCAAATTCCCCACATTTCTCTACACTCACTTTGTCTACTGAACTGCTAATAGAAATTGTAGCAGACACACTCCACTGCACAGTTCTCCACTTGGAAACACTGCCACCACGAGCACATATATTTAGTTCTACTACTTTTACTATGCTATTTTTAGTAGTTATGCTGTAGACCGGTGCACACCGGTAGACTTATGCCAAATGAGAAAGAGGGTTCCAACCTCCTTTTTACTAGTCACTGCAGTATATAGTACATTGCTCCTACCTTCGCACCAGTATTCACAGTATAGTGCGTTATTATGTTGTGGTATTTAATACTAGTACATATGTAGTACAGATAAATGACTCAGACTCACTCACAATCAGTTTCATTTTACTGTGTGGATGGATACGAGGCAAGATACAGATTATCCTCTTCAACCACTCTGAAAACCCACAACTATCTGTAACTTGTGAGGATTAAAAGTGTGAAAGTACTTTGAGACGTCTCCCAAAGAAAAGTTTACTTTCCCTTAATGCTAAGCCTTCTGCTTCCAACCTATCGCAATTTTATTCCAAAGTTTCACTTAGACTCTTCACAATCATTCAACTCAGTTCTGCCACTCAACAAACCATTCACGCAGTCAACTTATCCTAATTTATCGGCTGAGGAGCGCTTTTTCATTAGCCCTAATGCCAACATTCTGATTTATGTCCACATACACAGAGTTCTCAATTAATTAGTAGATTAATTTAACTAGAAGAAATCTGAATCGCCCTAATGATTGTAAGTACTAATTACTCATCTAATTTGTTATATGTACCTAAGATAAGCTCATGATTGCGCATCGTTATACATTACTAATACTAATGCTAATTACTAAATAAATGCATTCTAAGTTAAAAACTTAAAGTTGGTTTTTTGTTTTAATGTAAAATTCTCACTACAAACTCTCAAATATTTTGATATTCAATGAATAAATAGTACGTAAATAATAAGTCTTATAGAAACAAGTACCAAACCAAGAAATTTTGGGTGTCAGATTATTTACGTTACTCTCGCGGTCACTTCTTTTTCTAGAATGATTCCGTATGGCGAGCTTCAAGTCCATTAATCTGGGGACATGGCACGTAGTACCTAGTACCTAGTTGCAGTAACTAAAAGTAGATTGGTGGATAAAGTCATAATATTTTCGATAAAATCGTTAGAAATTCTGGACTTTTTCAATCTCATCCACGGCTTCCACGATTTCATAAACTAATTTTGTGAACAAGCTAATTTTCAAAAGTCGTATTATAATTGCAATAAGTGTACAAATTTCAAACTAAAATATTTACTAAAATGATATCATTACACTGCCTTCTAGACTCTTGATCAGATTATGTGATGCAGTGTCCTTGCAGTGACAATTGAGGGTTGAGAATGAGTTGAGTTGTTCCTATATTATATGGGTTCCTCTAGACTTGTACATAAATTCTAAGTAGTCGTGTATTGCATATATTTATGTATTTACACTGTACAGTGAGTTGAAGTGTTACGAAAATCAACTTACGAGTTCTTTGAGATGAAGCTGTCGACTGCAGAGAGCAGAATAATTGGCACTTCCGGTAGGAGTACTCTGAAGAGTGGTGGCTATTTGAACACGTTGGTCTTCACTAGAGACGAGTTGCCACTCTAGGAGAAGGCAAAGAGCTTCCTGAGCCGCTTGATGTTCTCGCAGTGCCAGCAGCAAGCAACTTCCTAACGATTTTCCTCCCAGCTGAATTAAAAACCGTTTTCGACGACAACAGCAACTGAGCAGGCGACCCAACTGAGACACAAATTGCATCATGTTACGTAAAGTAGAAAAATATATTCTCAGATTCCTTTGTCCTTATTGAGACACAAATTGCAATTAGAAGACTTAATTAGTTCTAAGTACAAAAAAGCTTATATACAAATAAAAATTCAATGTCCTTTTTGTCTCTTACAATCATATATTGCACTACAGATTAAAACTTTGCCAGCATTCAATAGAAAATTTTTAAAGGATGAAATATTTGAATTGCACTTTTGCTACACAATATTCTGAATACCGATAATGAGTGTCAGGTTGACTGTCTTGAGAAAGGAGTGTCTGCTCACGAAAAACGCAAGTGACTGACTCATTAAAACACAAAAGAGTGTCATTATTAGTTGACTGTCACACCTTCTTTAAATATGAAGCATGGCAACATTATACAAGTACACCCCTCTTTCTGTAAGAAGTGCGTTACATTGGTTGTGTGTGCGGCAGTAGTCCGCACATAAATCCTTTGTAGCGTCGACCATGCACATTGACTCTCTTTTCCGTTGTTGGAAGTGCGAGAGTCAACTGCGACTGCGAGTACTTTGTGTGACACTCTTTTACGTGGTTTAATGAGTGACAGTCATTTCCGTTTTCCATACGGAGACATTCATTTATTAAGACAGTCGTCCATACCAGACACTCCTTATCGGAACCAATATTCCAAGTATTTATTTCGCGTGGATCCACAAGAAAAGTGACATTATCTTAGATATACACTGCGCATAGTTTGAAATGGTGGTGCAGAGTCATCATATTTTCACATAATGTCCTATGAGAGGAAGAGATTATTCCGATTGTGATGTGATGTAACGTGTATGTGCTTGCAGTGGTGGAGTCTGGCTATATTTTATATGCACTCCTACCATATTCAATTTTGCTTGCAGACACATGCTAATATTTGAGGATGGAAAAATGTTTTAGTGGTTAGTGGTTAGCCTGCTAAAATGAATACCGTCAGGATAGATAGGATCGGTAGTACGTATATGTATGTATAGAGTGTGTCTTGCAGTCATAGCCATGCTGTAAGAAACTGAGCTGCTCATTCGAGAGCCGAACTTCAGAAAATGAAATGAAATGAATGAAATGGAAACATTCATGAAGGATGAATCCGATTCTATTCTACTACGTGATGGCAACGAGTAACTTCTTTATGTGTAACGTAATCTGTAATCTGTACAGTGAACTGGAACAGTACTACAGCTACAGTATTCAGCTACAGTGCCCTTGCCCCTAGTATGTTTCTGTGCTATGGCCAGACGGGCGATTTATAAATATTAGAAGGAAAACCTTTAAGACATCACTAAATAGCATACTCTAGTTTTCGCTAACATTTCATATCGAATGCTCTCCAGAAAACCCATTCGAATTTTATTACCACCACCATGCAGTAAACTGTAGGTTTCCACTGCGTACGTGTCCCATATACATCAACATCATTTTTTATACTTTCTGCAGATAACTGTAATTGCAGGATGCTCTTATAGAATACACCTATAATGTAATTGGATAAAAGTTTGAAATTTTCACTCGTAGAACAATATTTTAATTGCTTTTTTAGTATTACAGGTTTGTTTGTAGTAAATAAGTATCATTGATAATTCCCGGATGTTAATTTCGTGAAACAGGTACCTACATGCATTGTTACAAAATTCTAGCTGTTGTGCGTTGTACCATTGTACACAGGGAATTTCCGCTTTATGGGTTTTTAAACAGATAAACAGACACTATTCTTTACGCAGGGTATCTATCGGCTGCTTCACTATACATTGTTCCAAAAATTCCATGCGTCAGGTTATTGGGCAAAAACCCATGGGTCGGATTCCTTGGTTGTATTTATTACGAAAACAGGATGCTTATATAACAAATGGTATTTAGCATATGTAAATCTTTAATGAGATATTGTTTAAAATTTATAACGATCAATGTACCGTTATAAGGCTCAATTCATTTTGTTACTGCGACTCTATTCGTAATCGACCGTAAATCATTATCCTCATTGATTGCAAATGCCTCTTGTTTGGATGATTCATGTACATCTTAAGTGTCCATGTTCGTAAAAATACATATTTAGGCCTTCGCTCATATTTAGTACAGATGTAACATGTAATGCTGCATTCCCCTCGACAACAAAAACCCTTATTGTACGCAGATATGCATCAACATATTTAGAACGAGCTTGACTGCCAAATACTCGACAAGATAAACGCAATGCTAAAGGAAGAATTTGCACATATGTTTTTACGGTGAAACTAAAGTTGTAATTGGACAAAAGATCTCTCAATTTGTAAGAGAAAGATGTGTGTGTTGAAGGGGAGTAAAAAGCTGCTGTGTAAGAGAAGATAGTTTGACATGAGACAAGATTGAAATAAGTGTATTAGAAATAGAGCATGGAAAAGACGTGACACGAATAAAAGAAAGCGAAATGTATTGTCTGTTGAGTAAGTGGTTACTCTCTCACCAGTTGGCCCCACAGTTCTCCGTCGTCAGAACAAGCAAGATTAGAAGGCGAGTAGAGATGAAACCATCCTACAAATCAATATAGTTAAATCGTTAAGTCAACCTCGTATTTTATTTTGAAATAGAAAATACTTGTTTAACTTTATTTACATGCTTTGTGTTATTTACTTTTTGTGATTCTAAAATTTAAAAACTCTCTCGACTCTGATGGCTTCATTATTTTTTATTTACAGTGCAAGTTTTATTATACGAGTATACTAACTACCAAATAGGCGAGAGGCGAGAATATGGTAATGAAATGGTAATGCAAATAAGTTGCACAACGACAGTAATTTCAAGTTAAAGGCATTTGTTATTTATAAACTAATTATAGGAAATTATGTACATGTGATTAGGTACACTCGTTAAAATAAATTATTAATAATTAACTGTTGCACTTCAAAGTTATGTTTGACTTATTGAAGAACACATAGTACATATAAAAGTTGTCCGTATTACCCCTAGCATATTATACATATTGTGCCTACATGAAAAAGCTATTACGTTATTTTGTTACAACAAATTTTATAAATTGTTATTAAACCTGATTACAAATATAATTACGTTAGTCTAATTAAGTTTGGGTTACATGTGTCAGCGGGTTGAAAGGAGTGCATCAGCGCCATAGATATCTATCTAATATATCAGCGCTCATTTTAGTTTGCTAACTATAAATGTTCCCATGATTTTATTCAAGTGAACTTGTTTGAAAGACGATACTCACAATCAGTAAAAAAGCTTTGTGAATCTAATCATCATTGCGGCAGGAGGTGTCTGATTTACAAGTAAGTTATTTTTCGCAATAATTTAATCTCGTGAACCCATGCATTACGTTTAGGGAGAAAGCACAGGTTCAAAATTCCGCAATTTAATAAATGCTACGTTATTATTGGACAAGCCCATGCACTGGCTATAAAGACATTAAAATTATACTAATGACCTACTTTGTTGACATTTTTACAGCAACTTGCATTTTGCGATCAACAGCAACCTGACGCTACAATTGTATCTCTTTAATGAGTTAATCGATTACGAACGATGAAAGGATTACTAATATTTAAGTGAGTTTCACTGTCAAAAAGTCTCTTAGGCAAACGGATTACGCTACCAATCTCCTGGTGTGCACACAACGAATGGGTACGGATCTAAATGCCATCATTACGAAATCGATGCAGACCATCTTCACCCAATTTGAATCCACCTTGCTAGATTAAATGAATTTAACCGAATTTTTTTCGGCCTTGCTGACAACATCTACTGAGTCCTGGACCCGCCCCTGCACAAAGACCAACTTGTGTAAAAGGAACTGACTATGCGGTTCCTATTCCTGAGGATTAAAACAATTGTTTGTTGAAAATTATTTTACGCGCATTACCAAAATTTAAGATTTTCTTAAATTACTTCGTATACATAATTTGTGTTTTCCTTTTATAAATTGACTCTACATAATTTCTTGTTGTAATCTCTTACATTAGTTTATTACTGTTGTTGTGCAAAATGTTTGTAACCATATTCTGTACCGAATGGCAGTAGTAGTTATACATATTTAACACCAATGGAAAAAAAAATGTGTGCAAAAATTACCAGGCTTTGCGTCTCGTATCCCCATGACCATTTGATGGACATCACACCGATTGTCGGTACCGATTCGTCTTATCACGGACGACAGACTCCTGAAAAAAACAATAGTTTTCATCTCCCCTTTGTCTCACACGTCTCCTATCGTTTACTTATTATCACAGAAATACAAGGCAAGGGAATTCGACAGCCTTCTGCAAGCATTTTTGCTGCACGTGTTAAGATGAATTCAAGATATATGTGCTTGACTAAAATTCAAATTCACAATGACATTCTCATAAATTGAATGGCAAACCCTATAAAGTAACTCATGTGGTTCAAAAAGTTGGTATTTATACAGAATCGACAAGGCACCTTACTTAAGTGGTCCCTACTCTTTTCGGAAACTATTTACCAGTTTTACATTATTATTGGTGCTAAAACCTACCATGTTACTCACACAAAATTTCAACCCCCTGGGTTTATGAGTGCACGCGGTATTATCAAGTACTTTGCGTTTGCTTTGCTTAGAGTTGAGCTCCGTGAAAGTAAGCAAAACTTCAATGAATGACGACCAGTATAGTTGCGCTTCGCAAACTTATTAAACCCATGAGATTTGATAGATCTTTCTGTATTTGGACATACTAAACAGATAACATACATACATAAGATTCCCAAGAGATGTATGCATACGTACTTTGAGCAATGCAGACTGCAATAGGAAGTCCCGTATCACCGTAAATACGGAATTACTCATGTTACATTGATTCCCCCTCTCTAGGATACTCACAAAATTCACCATCCTGTTAAAGCTACAGTTGTTTGAGATGTACACTTGTATGTGTACGTAGGATGTAGACAGTCAGTCGTTACGTAGATTGGTACAAGATGTTCCAGCAAGGATCAGCAGCGTTCATATGGTTAACATTAATTTCCAATGGGAGATTGAAATTTCTAACTAAAAGAAGCTTATGGGACATCATTACCCAAACTACCGCTCCCAATTTCATTCACTTCCACTTCCAATCACATTCAACTTACTCACCCAGTAACGTAAACAGATCCCTACTACCTCTTAACCATAATTTCTGCAGCCCATTCTAAATATGTACTCGTATCATGTGTACTTACTTCGTTAGTATTTAGCATCATACTTATCATATATTTGTATTTAGTAATTGGAGAACAATTGAATTTATATTCAATCAGGTCGAGGGCAAGATCAGAGGTTTCAATTGGGCCGATTCGGCCCTGAATCACAGAGAAATTTCACTATGTTAATGGCATTGTAGCTTATAGCTTGTTAAAATGAACAAAGATCATGTTATAATAAATATGTTACTTGTGATTATGTAATGGAATAAAAAACGGAGAGTGCCCCGAAATGATACGGTTCTCTTCCCCTTTCTGAAAACAGAATTGGAACAGGCAGCATATGTTTCAGTCCCGAGATGGTTACCGAGGAGAGCCCACAGTAAATACATTAGATATGTATTAGTTATATTGTACTACACGCATTTCTTCGTGGAATTTGGTTGTGGTCTGTAGTTGCAGGATGGATGAAGCTGTCACAATAAGAAATAATGGAGTTGATGGTTGAAGTAGAAATGATTTTGCGGAGAAGAAGAAGGTGAGCCTGATGGAATGTCTCAACGGTTAGCAAGGAGACAAGATAAATGAAGTCAAAGTGGTTTGGAAAAGGTAAAAGCACTCGAGAGGCGTTTGGAGGAGGAAATGACTGAGGCAACTGCAGCCGGATGTAATTCAAGTGCCTTCTTCATCCTCAAAATGTGGTTTCCTTTCGTCGAGTTTGTCGGGAAAATCTTTCAGACTTCCTCAAGATTAACTTTGCTATAGACTTCTCTGCGGACCAATGACCACTTTGAACATGTTCTACACAAGTCACTTCCCACACATTCCTTCTTCTTTCAGGCTTCGGCGGACGACAACCCCTTCTGCACCTCCGTCGTCTCTTAATTCACTTCAAATCCTCACCAATTCAACTCCTCATCTTAACTGGACTCTTCAAAATGACTTCTCGTCTCAACTTTTGAGTTCAGTCAATCCGATTGAACGTCATTCCATGCACTCCCAACATACTCATAAAATCAGTGAAAACGGCAAAGAAGCTTTTCCTACTCTGTTAGAGCAAATACCACGTAGTCAACGCAGTAGTACATTAAAGTGAAAGTCTGTGCCCCCCTCTCTCTCTCTCTGATATGTACAAAGTCAAAAAGAAGCAACGGAAAGGACTGGCAACAAAAACGAGTCTTCCATTCTATTCCATTCCAACACGAAAGTTACGTAACAATTTAGTGTGCTTGGAATCGGAATGGAAACGTTGATAAGACGAAGGAGTCTCCAGGGCAAAAGTCAATGAGAACAAAGATAAGAATTCTATCTAATCTATTCGCAAGAACTTCATATTTTTAAACTCGCGTTGTACCCTTTAGTAATAAAGATTTTCCAAAGGCATTCTGCCCCATTCATTTTTTTGCACAGATGGTCTTAATCATTTACGAAGTTCAAAATATTTGTCAAATCACTCTTACAATAGTCTCTTTTTACAATTCCTTGGATAAATACATAGAATTCAAATCTTTTCATGTTGAAATTATATTGCTCCCTGAATTTTTCGACTCAAAGCTTGACTTATCGTCATCAAATAAAAACATACAATGTTCATGGTGAAGAACAAAATACAATATTGTCCGAATTAAATCCCCAGGTTTGCATTGATTCCCTACCCAGGGAATTTTCACTTTTCAAAACATATACGTATGCTTCAAATCACAATTCCCCATCCCCCGATTGTTCCCCAGTCTATAATATTTGCGTTACACTGAATCATGGTAATTAAAAGAAGCGAAAATGCGTACCTTTCCCTTTAGGACCACCATTATTATGTAGTTAAGTACTTGAAAATATTAACTTGGAGTCCGCAATCCACCCAAAATAGAGACCAACACTCCACTCAGTTACAAACTGAGAAAGTGAATGGAGTGTTGAGTGCACTCCGTAGCACTCATTACCACACTCAAAATCCACTAAACGCAATTCAATAAAATGAATCTTAAATTTCGAATTGAAAGAGTTCCCTTGTGAATTTGAATTCATTTAAAAATTTTAATCCACAAAATGTTCTACATTTCCCCTGTTGGTACTTAGATTTTTAGTACCTAAATTTAGAACATTTCAAAAAAAATTTGAAAGTGCAAAGTGTTGCGCTTAAAAATTTATTTAAGGTTAAAGTTTGCGCGGGAACTACATGGTGACACACAAAAAGTGTTTGTTTACATTTTTGCAAACACTTGTGAAGTTAACACAAAGGTTTCTTAATCTGCTAATTCCAAAAATAACACTTGTTTTTCTCCAAAGTAGACCTTTAAGTGACCACTGCTAACCTCGTGTGTACAAACAAGATTTCTGGAACAATACGAAAAATAGGGGCCCCTGGTCAATGAAGATGTGTGATATGTCAATCGAGCTATTTTTTACGCTGATTACAATGGTGTTTGTGAAACTTTGTGCAAATTAGCATTTGGCTCTTAATTGCATTTTAAATATAGAAAATGGGTGGACAACGGTGGTAATAATGATGCAATTATAACGTAATATTAGTTACCACCTGTGGGCTAAAATATAATATACAATGAAACGTAAATTATAAAATGACGAGTAACTATTTAAAAGTAATAATCTAACCGAAGTGAAATAAGTGAATTTAGGCTGTGTTCAAATTTTGTCTACAAATTAAGGAATAAATCGTAATTTAACCATGTACACAGTATCGTTCCTGGGGGCTCTGTCCCCAGCCTAACCTCAACCAAATTGCAATTGCA